>JADRCD010225916.1:0-30929 GCA_019843815.1 Montemys delectorum
GAGAGATGGGGAGATGGACACACAGAACAAAACGGACAGAGAGAGGACCTGCAATGAGGAGGGTGTGGGCAGGGCGGCTCCATTTCTACCCTGAAGAAGTCAAGAGAAAGGAATTGGATGGGGATGGATCTAGAGGGGAAAAATCGAGAGCCCAAGATGGATTTGGGGCCTCAGCAACACTCAAGTGCTAAAGGAGGTACATGAGCCTCCGAAGCCAGCCACAGGTCTGAGACCTGATCCTTTGACAGGGCCTGGCCAGATGGCTTAGCAGATAGACATTTGTCGCCAAGCCTGACAAGCTGAGATGGATTCCAGGGACGCTCATGATAGAAGCAGAAAACTGATCCTTGGAGGCCTTTGGAGATGCAGGGTAGGCTAGGGTTCCTTTGAACTCTGCGGGTGGATGCGACTGACTTCCTCCGACACTACAGAGGTGCTGCATGGAAGATCCCATTAGATCCCAGAACAGCCTGGCTTTGCTTTGGGCACCATTTATTCTGTTGGCTGGTGTCACATGGCTAGAGGATGGTGAGACACCGACAACCATGAAGCCAGCTCTGTGGTTATCCTGGCTGCTGCCATTCCTACTTGGCCCTGACAGTTCTGATGAATAGCAAGGCTGCCCTCCAATCACAGGGACCAACCACCTCTGCCTCAGTGGCCCAGAAATGGCTATTCCAGTGCACAGCCTCAGAAACCAGTTTTTTTTTTCCCCAGAGTTTTCTACAGAACACCTCCTCCCTTCTCGAGATGCTCGGCATTCTCTCCCCAAGCCTCAGACAGAGGGACCAGATGTGAGATTAGGATTGCCTCGAGGCTCCGGACTGGGGTTGTAGCATTGTGGAGCCCTTCTTTGCCAGTGACGAAGACCACATCAGGCACAAATGGGGAAACATGGACTGACTTGGGAAGCTTAACAATTTGAAGGCAGACGTCACATGCAGGTGCAGCTGGATCGATGTGACTGATGGCACTGAGAGCTGATCTTACAAAATGGCATGCCTGGTATCTTGACTTTGTCCTCCAGCTGATCTCTTCCTTAGGGCAGTGTAGCCCAGTGGTAGGGCGCTGGCACTTACCATTAACGCCCAAGGGCCTGGGTTCCATCCCTAGTAAGGTTAAAACTCTCATGACCCAACTTTCATTCCAGAACAGATCATCCCTGTGGCCAGAGAGGTACTGCACAGACATCCCCTCTGGATGCACAAGAGCAGCCACGCCCACCCACACCCATTCATTTCAATCCTGCTATGCCGGCCATGCCAAGTCCAGATCTAGAAAGGAGCCAGGGAGGACTCAGAAGCCACAAGCAAGACAGGCAGTGAGTAAGCCCCAAGTATTGTGACAGGCACCACGGACCAAGTAAGAATGGGGACAGACAAAGAAGGGGACAGGCAGAAGCATGGGGTAAAAAGGAAGGGGCTCTTCAGGCCCTGAGGATGAGACAGCACAGAGGAAGTTAACAGGCACAGGGGAGATCCAGCAGGATTTGGGGTGGGGGCAGTCGGTGAGTCATGAGGAGGGGCTGGAGAGCTCTGAGCCTCAGGGAGCAGTTCCACATCATGGGGTGCACCCCTTGAGCTCACAATATAAGCAATAGGAAACTTTCTGTGACTACCTCCATCCAGTACAGCCCACACTGTCTTGCAGCACTTTCTCCTGAACAGGAGTCCTTGAAGCCTCTGGAATGGCGGGGCCACCAGCCTGAGTCACAGCACAGAAGGAACTGCCACTCAAACGAGTCTGGTTGACCTAGGTGTACGGCACGTCTGTGATTCCAAACTTAACTGAGCATCCTGTATTTTATCTAGCAACACCTGGTTAAGGGTGACCCATGGTGCTTCCTTCCTCTGCCTGCTCCGCAGGCCCTAACGATGCAATGTTCTGGATGATTGTGTAGCCTGGCCTCCTACTTGAATGGGAAAAAGCTCAATTCAGTATCCAGTGAGACAGCTAGTGACGTCTGTGTGGCCAGGAAAAGAGAATAGGTTGAATCCACTCTAAGGCCAAAGGAGCTTTCTCAGGCTCTCAGTATGCAAGGTTATGCAGGTGCATGGCCCACAGACACATACCTTGGATTGCATGAAGAGATGTGGTTATTTTGTCTATGCATCTATCACAGAACCGTTGAGATAGGGCAAACAGTAGGTTAGGAAGGAGAGGTTATAAAAAGAAAACAGGAGCCAACAAGGGCGGGGAGGGCAAGGCATGGTAGAGGGGCAGCCTGGGGACTCTCTGGGGACAGACATGGCTACATCTCTCTAGAAGAGATATGCTGTTGTTCCATATGAAATCTCAATAGCATCATTCAGTCAACGACTTAACATAGCTTGAACCCTGAATGTTTTCTAAAGACTGCATGTCTTAAAGCTGTCATGAAGGTCATGAAGGTCATGAAGGTCATGCCCTTTGAGGACGTATCATGCCAGCAGCCACTTCTCAACCCTCTGTTCCCCAGCTATCATGCAGAGAGCAGCTTTGCTCTATGATGCCCCTCTTTGCCAAGATGTTCTGCCTTGACAGGTCCAAAAGCAGTATGGCATGAAACCCTGGAGACCATGAGCCAAAATAAACCTCTCCTTGATTTTTTTTTTTTCAAGACAGGGTTTCTCTTTATAGCTCTGGCTGTCCTGGAGCTCACTCTGTAGACCAGGCTGGCCTCGAACTCAGAAATCCACCTGCCTCTGCCTCCCAAGTGCTGGGATTAAAGGCATGTACCACCACTGCCCTGCTGTGTCTTAGATTTTTATGTGTATTGGTCTATGTGTGCCCCCAAAGGTCAAAAGAGGGTTCTAGACTCCCTGGAACTGGAGTTGGAGGTAGTTGTAAGTCACCAACATGGGTGTTGGGAACCAAACTTGCAGAGGTTCTCTTCAAAAGCAGTGTGTTATTAGCAGTTCAGCCATCTCTTCAGCCTACTTTCCTTCTTAGATTTTGTTATACCAAGAAGCATGTCTGTGCTTGCTTCAGTTTCCTCTAGCTGGGGGGTCCAGTTGAAGGGTAGAACTGAATTTGCTTTTGTATGTATATATGTGAGTGTACACATACTTATGGAGGCCAGGGGTCATGTCAGGTGTCACTGACTGTACACCTTAGTGTGTTCTGCAGCAGGATCTCTTACTGAGACCTGGAGCTCACAAATTTCCCTAGACTGGCTGGTTAGCGAGCCCTTGGGGATCCTCCTGCCTCCACTTACCCAGCACTGGGCTTATAGGTGTGCCCGTACACCTTGGCTGTTACCTGGGAGCTGAGCCTTAAACTTAGGTGTGCATGCTTACAAAGCAAGCACTTTACCGACTGAACCATCTCTCCAGCTTTTATTTGGGATTTGGGTTTTAGTAAATAACCCGGTGTGTTTTAGCTTTTTTTTTTTTTTTTTTGGTTTTGTGAACTCAGAAATCTGCCTGCCTCTGCCTCCCAAGTGCTGGGGATTAAAGGCGTGTGCCACCACTGCCCAGCGGTTTTAGCTTTTTATCATCCAATTTTTACTACATTAGAGAATGCAACCCAATGGCATTTCTATGTCTGGTATCTGGTAGTGATCAGTCCTTTGATTGTCCAGGGTGCACTTAGTAGTTCATACATGGCTGATAGGTCCACTGTGTGTACACAGTGCCACTCAGTGAGGTCCTTCTGAGTAACAACTAACAAACATCCCCTGCTATGAGCAGAGACAGCATTTCTCACATCCTAAAATTCAAACTTTTTTTTTTTTGAGGCAGGGTTTCTCTGTGTAGCCCTGTCTGTCCTCGAACTCAGAAATCCGCCTGCCTCTGCCTCCCAAGTGCTGGGATTAAAGGCGTGTGCCACCACCTGCTGGCTTCATTGTGTCTTCGTTAGAGAAAGGTACACACCACGTAGACAAGAGCCATTCTCAAACACTAGTACACTCTGCCTTGTGCTGTTTTGACAATAACCACTACCTGCTTTCTATTGGCACCTGTCTGTCAGCCGGGCCTTTGTCTTTCTTTTTTGGTAGTCTCTTGTAATCAGCATGTTTACATTATAGCAGGGAGTTTCTAATTTATTTTTAGGTTACCTGTAGTCCATGCCCTGTGTACTGACTGAAACTACACTGGTAGCTGTTTTAGACTTTGCTTTTTGTTCTTCGGATGTTCAAAGGATTAAGTCAGCAACAAGGTGAATGTGCAGTTGAGTCTACCAGTGTTCACGAGCAAGTGCGACACCACCATCAGCTCAGGAGACAAGGCACAATCTCAGGCTTATTCTCTCTAAGACCTTGGGAATATGACTTCCTCTTAAGGACTCAGGGTTCACAGAGATGGGAGTGTACAGGGTTAAAAATAATGTCCAAGTTAAGTATGAGGCTCAGGATGACAGTTATGAACAGTCAGATAACACCATGTGACAGGACCAGGTTTAAGACAAACTTTTATCACCACAGAAAAACACCATCTTTATTTTGCAGTCAGAACTGTCTCCCCTTGAACCAGGTCTTTTCCATACATATGCCTGGTTTTCCCAGAGCTGTCCCAGCATGCACACATTTGGGTATGCTGAGACGTCCCCCTATTACCTGTGGCCTTGTGTAACATGCCATGTTATCTTCGTTTCCTACTATAGCCCTCACCTTCCTAATGTTAGTCAGCTTCCTAATATTTAAAAAAAAAAAAAAAAAAGTTTGTGCTACTTTAAATTGTGTGTAGGTTTGTGCATGCAAGTGAGGCGGCCCAGAGGCTAGGCATCAGATCCCTTGGAACTGTAGTTCCAGGAAATAACTGTAAGCCACCTTATGTGGGTGCTGGGAACCAAATTCAGGTCTTTTTCAAGAACAGTATGTAGTCTAACTGCTGAGCCACCTCTCCAGCTCCTGGCTTCCCATTCTCTAAAACTAAGGCAATCGACATACATGCAAGAAAAGGGGTTACTCTGGCTCAGTTTCATGTCTCAAGATTTGGTTTGGCCCTCTGGGAATTCATTATCCGAACTGTAGCAACTGTCCTCATTTCCTATTTGTTCTAAACACCCAAGACTTGTGTGGAACCATCAGGTGTCCCTTTATCTAAGGTCTTTGTCAGATCTGACCTTGTGACCCAATCAGAAGCTTCTATACTTCCAAAAGCATCAGAACCCTCCCCAAGAAAGCAAACTCTGTAGAGGCCAGAAGCTTCACAACAAACAGGTCCTAGAACTACCCAATGATTCAGGGTAGACCTTGAGCAGGGACAATAGAACTTGGTGAGGGCAAGTTGGACTGTTTCCAGAAGTATCACTCAAACACGTCAAAGCACACATGAAAATGGAATACAAAACTAGGCGTGGTGGTGCATGCTTTTAATCCTACGCAGAGGCAGGTGGAGAGAAGCCAGCCTGGTTTGCAAAAGGAGTTCCAGGATAGCAGGGCTGTTATGCAGGGAACACCTGTATGCCCCCAGCCCTCAATCAGAACGGAATACAAAAATTCATCCATATGAGGACTGCAAATGTGGTTACCTATTCTGAAAACAAGTTTCTTCCACCTGAGCCAGATCCTTGTCTGGTGTATCCACACAGACAAAACACGGAGTTGGTTACTTGGGGAGTTTTCTGTAGTGCTAAGAACCAAAGCCTGTGCACCTCAGGTGGTTGTTCTACAACTAAACATTATCCTGGCTTGCTAGTTTTCAGCTGTCCTACTGGCAGGGCAGTAAGGGCACAGTGAAAGGTCAGCCATGCTGTACCACCTGTTCCTGCTTTTGTTTAGCTTTTGAGCTGTGGGGGTTGGCTGTTTACCTGTCCCCAGTCTGACTTAGTACTTTTCCATCTGCCTCTGATCCTTGCCTGCCATTCACCTTTCCAAGTCTCTGAAGGTATCAGCAATAGGACACACAGGTTGGGGTGTGGTTCTAAACCCCAGAGAAGCACTGCCTGTGAAGATGGGGATGTGTGCAGGCCCAAGCCAGAGAGCACCTCACCACTGGCCCAGCACACACCTTCAGGATATGCCATCTGAGCAGACTAGGTACTTCCTGTTAACATGCAGGGCCTGAGTCCTCCCTTGAGGACCTTGTACCCAGAAGGGCCCCACCACCTTTGCTCACCAACAGTGTTCCCTGGGGAAAGTATGTGGGTGGCTGTCACTTCCATCTCAGTCACCAGAATGTAGACTTGTCTCCTCTGACCTGGTAGCTGCCAGGCTGCTTCACGATAGGTCATGCATGTGGCCTTGCTTAACCAGTGCCTCACATTTTGCCAAGGATGCGCCAGTCAGATGAGACAAGAACAGGCTCATAGAAGACATGTCCAAGGGTCCAGGAAGACAATAGCAATGACCAAAATGGGTCATGCACAGAATGATTGCTACCAACATTGTAAGATTCAATTTTGTTATGAATATCTATTCTACAGCACCAATGACAGCCAATCCCAAGTCCCAGGACTACTGAACTCATATACCACACAGGAAACATAGGGTCCTGTTATAAAGTGATTTTATTAAATTGATTTAAACATACTGTAGGTCAAATAATATTTCTGAAGATAACAATTATGGACTTTAAAGCTTGACATAAAATTAGTAGCTTCAAAAGTGTTAGTTGTATTCCCCAGCAACAGCATGATAAAATAATTCAACTATGTAGAAATATAGAACTCTAGGACTAGCTGGAAATTGGGAAATCATTCAGTCCAGTGTCCTCTTTCTGTGAGAAAACTAGACCTGAAGATTAAGCGATTTGCCCAAGCTTACATACCTAATAGTAATAAAGCTAGAAATCAAACCAATTTTCTCTAAACTAAAATTCTATTGATGATATTTCAACTGGCTCTCTATCAACTAAAAGTCTATCCAGGCTCCACGCTGTGGTGACATGGGAGTCTAAGACACTATGAGAAATGGCTGTGGTGGGTGTGAGGCCAGGAGGGGGCTTTGTTAGCTAATAGCCCTCTGTGGCAAGGGGGAAGGCAGTGACCAGTGGGCCAAAGGCTTGCCTGAAGGTGTCTACATTGAAACACACAGTGACAGATTCATTCTTAAACCCCACCCACTGACTATGTGCTCATACAAAGCCCTCTTTGCACC
Organism: Montemys delectorum; assembly: GCA_019843815.1. Taxonomy (NCBI): domain Eukaryota; kingdom Metazoa; phylum Chordata; class Mammalia; order Rodentia; family Muridae; genus Montemys; species Montemys delectorum. Next base: position 7,022 of record JADRCD010225916.1, read on the forward strand.
AAGGCTTCAGTCTTACAAAAACCTCTTCCAGCCAAACACCAAAATACCCAAAATAAAACAAAATTAAAAACAAAACAAAACACACACACATACACACACACACACAAAAAAAAAAACCCAAAAATCTAAGCAAGTCTTGTGTTTCTAATCATCTGGGAAGTTCTTTATCCAGCCTTAGATGGCTGGCAAAAGCCACCAAGCCAGTCACCCACTTCAAAGTTAGGTCATTAGTTTCCTCAAAGCCAGTCACCCACTTCAAAGTTAGGTCATTAGTTTCCTCAAAGACTTCCTGAGCAAAGGACTGCATGTGGGACACGGAGAACGGGAATGAGAAGGAAACGGAACTGGGAGCTTTGTGTCGGTGTCACTGGGGACTTTTGGTCTTCTCAACATCTCGAGTTCTTCCATGAGTTTTACTATCAGTCAGTAGAAACAAAACAAACACAACAGGCCTATAAATGCTAGCCACTAAGCTCATGGCTCAGCACCTCCCCTCCCCGCACACTACCTCCAGCACCTGCATCTTGTCCCCAGAGCCAGCAGCACCTGTGCTGGGTACTGTCACTGCTCCCTTCATCTAACCCCAGCACCTTCAGCGCAGAGTTCCTGACCCTTGCTACTTGGCCCCCCACCCCCCTCTACATACCACCCTAGTTTCTCATAGCACTTAATCACTACTGCAAACTACATTATTTATGTGTTAACTCACGTATCCCGTCTCCTCCAGAGGTGAATTTCATGATTCAGTGGCATTCCCAGCACCCAGTACATGTCCGACACCCAGGAGGCATTCAATAAATACTCAGTGAATGAATGAGGATGTTGGATCAGTAATACACACTCATGCCTAAAAGGAACGGTATATGATTCATGATCACACCTACACATTATTGCCTGAGATGACAGACTCATCCTCAGTGACTCCCCAGTTAGCCCTCTCAAGGCCTTCCTAGCTAGTAGGGAATCCCACCATTTAAAAAAGGAGCCTGAGAGGGTCACTCTTGAAGTAGGCAAGCTCAGTTTGCTTGCTTCTTCCTCCCTGATATATACATTCAGCTACTTTAAAAAAAAAAAAATTCAAGTTGGACCATGTGTCGAAGCCACTAGAAAATAAGTCTAACTTAGAGACACAGTGATTAGCAGAGTTCACAAAACTAAAGAAAAGTTCCAGGGCATGTACACCTGTCGATGATTCCTGATTGGCTGAGTGAGTGCATATTATGACTTTCCTAAAATCTAAAATGAAGTTTAATGCCATCTAGGAAGGGGTAAGTGTTTGTAAGTACTCTGAGGACATGAGGTAAGGTGGATTCAGAAATAACAGGATATATGGAAAGCTATGTCAGGGTTGAGTCAAATGGCAACCTCAGAAATACCAGGACTCGGCCTTCATGGGAGCTGTCCATGTTTAAATGCACTGACCGGTAGGTAGGCTCGAGTAGAGGAAGGAGCAGGAGCTCCAAGGGGAGTGTCTGGCACGGCCCAGAAGCACAGCAGACAGGTGACTGAGCAGCTGAGCAAGGCTCCTGAGTTTTGAGCATTATTTCAACTCTGTGGCATGTTGCCAGAGTCTCAGGAAACACCATACCTATGACAGGGACACAATGCTCCATCTTGGGCACATACAGAAAAGAATTCCGAGTTCAGAAACACAACTTCACCTAAACTTCCTCAGAAAGAATGTTTTTCTGGGGACTACTGTAGATGTTCCTGGGTTCAGTGTAGGTGGATTTGAGGTTTCCTTCCTAGTGGCACTTACGGGTTTAAGATTTTTAATTCTTAGCAAAACATTTTTATATAACTGATATTTTGAGATGGTTTCTCTCCTTGGTGTGGACTCTCTGGTGGATGCAAAGGCTTGTACTCTGGCTGAAGGCCTTCCCACACTCATCACACTTAAAAGGTTTCTCCCCTGTGTGGACTCTCTGGTGGATGCAGAGGCTGGAGCTCTGACTGAAGGCCTTCCCACACCCACAACACCTATACGGTTTCTCCCCTGTGTGGACTCTCTGGTGGATGCAGAGGCTGGAGCTCTGACTGAAGGCTTTCCCACACTCATAACATTTATAGGGCTTCTCTCCAGTGTGGACTCTCTGGTGCATGCAGAGGCTGGAGGTATGCCTGAAGGCTTTCCCACACTCTTCACATTTGAAGGGCTTCTCCCCAGTGTGGACTCTCTGGTGCATGCAGAGGTTAGAACTGTTACTGAAGCCCCTCCCACACTCACTGCAAACGTACGGCTTCTCACCAGTGTGGACTCTCATGTGGATTTGAAGATGGGAGCTCCAGTTGAAGGCTTTGCCACACTCATAACATTTATAGGGCTTTTCCACAGTGTGGATTTTCTTATGTCTATTAAGTTTTGTTGTCGTGCTAAAATCCTTACCGCAATCATCACATTTATACACTTTCTCTCCTGTGTGGTCTCGCCAATGAATATGAAGCTCTGATATGTGAAAGAAACCCTTATCACATTTGTCACATTTATGGGGTTTCTCTGCTGTATGGATTTTCTGGTGCATAAAAAGATCTGCTCTCTCAGAGAAAAATTCCCTGCACATGGGGCACTTGTAGATCATTTTTTCCTATTTGGTATCGTGACTTAAAGAAGAAAGTGTCCTTACAACCTTGAGTTCCAGGACTGCTACTTCATAAAGCCTCTTATTTCGCCATCTTGGCAGTCTATCTCAGGCTTGCTCTATTGGGCAAGCTAACTGTCAGCCTCAGCTTCTCCCTGCCTGTCTTTCTGTGGAAGGCTTCTTCCTGCATAGTGCTCCTCACTCAGAGCTGTTACTGATAACAAAGTCACACTGACTCTCAGATGAATCCCATAGCTCATCAGCATAGAGCTTTCGTTCCTTTAGATCCTGAGTGGTCAACATTCCAGGGGCAGGAAAAAGTGAGCCTTTGTTTTGAGCCCCTGGAGTCTTTCTCTGATGTACAGTACTCTTCTACTTCTCAGTCATGAAAGCCTGTGCAGTATGATCTGTCTGCCAAGGGCAGAAGGTGCCAGATGGTGAGGAGCCGCCAGAGCACCCTCAGGAGAGTCAGAACGTCACTTTGCCTCCTGCCCATCAGATGGCAGGCCTTGCCAGCATGAAGGTTCCTTGGCTTTAGGGACAGCTAGTCTTGCTCCTGGAGACTCTATAGAGTAGCACGCTGGTTTTCTGTAATACAAACAATAAATAACATGCAAGGTCCTTTCAGTCCAGAAACATCTAGTCAGGATTAATGTTACTTAAATGAGACAAGGAAGGGGATAGGGCACAGGGGACAGGGGGACAGGACACGACACACACACACACACACACACACACACACACAGACACACACACACACACACACAGACACAGCACAGACAGACACACAGACCCACCCCCTACCTACCTACCTTTTCTTGGTCCTGAGGAGGTAGCTCTCTTATCTTTCAGAGAGAAGTAGCTTGGATTTGTAAGTCTGGGAAAAGAATTGGAAGACATGGTTGTTTTAGGCCAAGTACATGAGCAATTGTAGCAACTCATCAATTACATAAACATTGTCAAGGATAGAATCAGAGAGAAGAGAACTCCTCCTGAGACCCATAAGTGAGTTTGAAGAGTAGCTGACCTGCAGAAGAAAGAGCATCTCCACTTTGGAAGACTGACCCCGCATGTGAGAAAGAAGACACAGTATGTCAGTGTCAAACATCTGCTGGCTGAACCATCTACATGTTTTCCTGGCATGCTAATAGCATCTGATCCTTACCCTGAGTACTGAGGTCCTACATGGCCATCCTTGGCCTTTTCAGGTCTTATACAACCTATCTGCAGCCTGCCTTCTGGCCTTTTCATGCCGTTCCCAGGACTGGATCAGCTTTCATGTGGTTATGTCAGCTCCCTCTCACCCGAGTAAAGAAGGCCCCTAGCAGGATACAACTTTAATCTTGTTTGGTTTCTTCAAAGCACATACAACTTGTAATTACTTTATTTCCTGTACTGCAATGTGCCTATGGTGAATGAATGGGGCATGTTGCTTACTCCCATGCTCTGCCAGTCAGTGCTTTTAAGGATGCCCATGATCCTTTAGGAACCCGCTCATACCCCACCAGGGCTGCCTCATTCTAGAGAGCAGATGGGAAAACATTTGCCACTGCCTTATTTCTAGGCTTTTTATAGCTATAGGAGACACATGAAAATCGGAGAACAACCTCGGCCCCTACTTCACACCTTGTTCTAGACAGACTTTTGTTCTGTCACTGTGTGCTGTCTGAGTACTGAGATTATAGACACGCTAACATGCACATGCCTACGCCCAACTTTACAATGTTCTGTAGATTCATTCTAACTTGAGTTCTCATGCTTGCACAGCATCTGCGCTTACCTACTGAGCCACCTCCATAACCCTCAAAAAGGGTTTTAAAAGATTCTTTAAAGTTTGTTTTTTTATATGCATGTATGTATGTATGGTTATTGTGGTGGTTTGAATATGCTTAGCCCAGGGAGTGGCAGTATTAGGAGGTGTGACCTTGTTGGAGGAAGTGTATCATTGCTCCTGTTTGCCTTTGAACAAGATGTACAACTCTCAGGCCTTCCAGTGCCATGTCTGCCTACCTGGACACTGCCAGTCTTCCTTTTTTTCCCCTTTAATAAAATTATTTTTATTACAGTAAAAACCACAGAAAAGTTTACCACTTTAATCATTTTTAACTGTACAGTTCAGTAGTGTTAAATATTGTTATTTTGTGGAATGAGTCTATACCTTTCTGATCTTGCTAAACAGAAATGGGATGTGTAATATATGTTATGTATAATATAACAGTGGCTGCTTGGGGCTGAAGTACATGGGAAGTTTTGTCAAATGAATATAAAGTTTATATTTTGCAAGTTTTGAAGACAATGGCACTGATGCAGAAAATGCTGTCTTTTCTCTAATGAAAATTTTGGTATCTTTGTTGAGAATCTAGGTCATCACTCTGTAGTTTATTTCAGGATCTCTGTTCTATTTCCCTGGCCTGTGTGGCAGTACTGAGCTGCTTTTCTTACTTGCTATCTGCGGTGTACTTTGAAACTGCATGTTGAGATCCATAAACATTGTTTTGTTTCTTCAGGATTGTACTATTTGGGAATACTTTATACATATACATAAATTTAGTTTTCTTTATTTTGGGGGCAGTCATAATTTTTTTTTTTAACTTTTATTGCATTATGATGAGAAAAGTTACATGATTTCAATTTATCTGAATTTGTTAACATTTAAAAATGTATTTTAAGTAAATAGAATTAAATCACATTCTTTTTCCCTTTTATACCCCAATGCCTTCCAGAGACCCCCCCTCAATACCTACAATGTCTTTTTTGTCATATGCCTTAAAATTTATAAAATATTATAATAAAAATAAGTGTTATAAAAGTTGTTTGATATAAAACAATTTAAGTCTTATGTAGATGTTCGTCTACAGCAATAGTGAAAATATATTTTTCTCAATATAAATTTTAAATAACTCCAAACATATTAACTGTATATTTCAAAATAATACATCACTACTAATATTTTCTTAAATGAACATAAATATATAAAGTCTTTTTGTTTGTTTGTTTTGTATTTAGTAGAGTTTAAAATCTTGGCTCTTACTGTGGTACAAGCCCAAAATAAGAACAATTTTTAGACATTAGATTTCATTGCTCCCTGCCATCTGGTTATCTTTAGTGCTACCTGCTGCCCTTGCTAAATCTGACTGGAGCCTGTCCTTCCTGCGATCCTGGTTGTGTCAGAACTCCTCAGAGTTAAGCTACTGATCCTGTGATTCTGGAATCCTCTGATCATGGGCTTGTCAGGGCGCCTGGGAGTGGAGCTTCCTCTGGGTGTTGTGGGACTGGCTGCAGAGCTTGCCTCCAAGGTCTGCTCAGGACACCAGCCCAGAGAGACAGGAAGGAACCCGAGCTACTGGGCTGGTGGAGTTCCTGTGTACCTGGTCCTATGGTCCCAGTTACTCCCGGTGTTTGGACAGATGTTGGGTCCTCCTCACTTCTGATCCTGGGCCGTCATTCTTCCTTCTATGATTATAAAGAACTTCTCTCTCTCTCTCTTTTTTTTTTTTTTTAAAGATTTATTTATTCATTTAATGTATGTTAACACTGTTGTTTTCATCTTCAGACACATACATCAGAAGAGGGCATCAGATCCCATTACAGATGGTTGTGAGCCACCATATGGTTGCTGAAATTGAACTCAGGACCTCTGAAAGAGTAGTCAGTGCTCCTCACCGTTGAGTCATCTCTCCAGCCCTATAAAGAACTTCTGAACCTGCAAGCTAGCCACAATTAAATGTCTTTTATAGGAGTTGACTTGATCATAACGTCTCTTCAAAGCAATGGAAACCTTAAGACAGTTATGTATGTACATGGTGTGTGTGTGTGTGTGTGTGTGTGTGTGTTGGTGCCTGCAGAGGTTAGAAAAAGGTGTCATATCCTCTGGAGCTACAGTTACAAGTTAAGAGTCCAGGTGGTTGGGAGCTGTCCAATGTGGGTGCTGGGAACCGAACTCTGGTTCTCAGGAAGAGCAGCAAGACTGCTTAACCACTGACTTATTTCTCCAGTGGAGAAATGACACTACCAATAGTTCCACACATAGACAAGGTATATGTGACCAAAACTTCAACAGAGAGATGTTAAAAAAAATTCAATTGGTTTCCCTTCAGTCAAAGTGTTAGGACTGTGCGATCCTCACAGTAAGGCAGTGGTTACTGCCCCAAACCAAACAGAATCTCTGGGGTAAGCTTCCAGGGAACACACAGAGAAACTTTAGCCAGGCTGTGTAGGCAGGCAGTTACCCCATTTGTGGCAAGAAGCCAAGGCCACAGGGGGTAGGGCTCTGGATCAAAGACAGCTAGGCTACCATACAATAGCAGGTTTTCTTTTAGAACTGGACACAAATAAACCAATAGCTAAAAGAGGGTATTAAGTGACACATGGGCCCTGTACCTACAGGGAAGTACCACTAGATTACATAAAGTAATGTCTAGTCGGGTCATCCTGAAACCCACAGGAGTGACATGGTGATTCAGAAATGAAACAAGGAAAAAGAAAAACAGGCAAAGTAAAAAGCACAAATAGCAAGCTTTTTAAGCCACTGAATCCAGGGTACAAGAAGGATGATGAAGAACACTCTCTTGCTGAAGTGCCAAGAAAACGTATCTCCTTCCCCCAGGTTCTTCTGCAATAGCAAACGAGGCATACCTGCCCTGCCCCTCCACCCCACAGTGGTGCTATGATACTAACGAAATCCCAAATGGCTCAAGTCTCCAGTTGAACATGCCCCCAGGACCATGAGCCTAATGTCTCAGAAGGGCTGAGAAAGGCAGAGCTTTCTGTAGCAGCCACAGAAGAGGACAAAGGAAGCCAGTACCAGGCTTATTTCTGAGTCAACTCCAACACAACTTTTAGGAAAACAAAACAAAAAGATTAAAAAAAGCAAATCAAACTTCAGAAAACGAGCCAGGTAACCAGCCAAAGCCTAAATACTAGGCAAAGGCAAAGCTGCACAGGTTAGATCTCCATAAACCAAGGTGTGGGTTAGTTAGTCATGTCCACAAAGTGATCAGCAGTGAGCTCCAAAACCCTGCAGGTCTAAGAGCTCCTCAAGGCTTCCAGAAAGCACAAATCTTATGCCTCATCTTCACTACCCACCAGCATCTGCTTGGTGCGACTGCCTGTTCAAACTGGCCTCACACGCAGGTGAGATTGAGGATTGGCGCTGTGAATTTTAAATGCCCGAAAAGGATCCTAAGAAGAGAGGATCTAGGCTTTGGCACTTCAGAGGGGACTCTGGTGGTAGGACAGAAGCAGGACAGGTGGGACAGGAGAATAGCTGATGCAGACTTCCCTCAGAGTCTGTCTGGCCACAAAGCCACATGAAGCTGTACTGCTACTGCACTCACACCACAGTGCACAAGCTTCAGCTCCTAGATCCAGGGAGGAAGAGCAGAAGGGATCAGAGCAAGCACTCCAACTGACACCTAGGCTGAGGCAGAAATGGAGTGACAGCCCTTCTGCTTGCAAAGAAAGTTCAGATGCCAGGCTGGGGAGAGAGGGCTGGTACTGGAAACATAGTTTCCTTTATAACATTCCCTGGTACATGCATGGCTGACCAGAAAGTTTAAGTTTGTTGAAAAGAAGCAAGCTCTTTAGTTTCTCTGGGGCTTCTCTACATAGGTCCATAATTTCCACAGAGTAATGCAGAGCTAAGGTCTCCACAGAGCAGCAGCTGGGGAGGCAGCACACAGTGGGGAAGGGCCCAGGAGGATGTAGGTCTCAGGACCAACACTGGATGCCACTTCTCTGAGGTGGAAGTAGAGAGGATAGTAAGCTGTAACTGCTGTGAGGACATCTGGGCGGAGGACGCCAGTTAAGTTCCTGGACAGCTACAGACACACACACACACACACACACACACACACACACAGCCTCCCAACTTCAGCCAGTGATTTACACAGTCTTCTCTCAGCATCAGACCTGGCATACACGTCTCAGCAGGGTTTTGTATCTATTTTACAAATTAACATAATGCAAATGGCCTTGAGAAGGAGCCAGCTCTGGAAGCTCAAGGCTACAGTGCTCACTGCTTTGTTCTGTTTGGAAAAGAGGTGGCTGTACACATGCTCAGGCTGCTGAGACCAACAGCAATTGGTAACTAGCACTCATCATAGACTAACTCTGGGAATGACCAGAAACAAGAACATGCATATCAGGTGGGACTCAGGCTCAAGCCCCATAGTTATGAGTTCCTAGGAGTCCATTTGTTTCTTTACTTTGAAACTCATCTAAAATTTTCATATAAAGCCTGATAGGCCTCTGCATATACAACTGCTGTAATAAAAGGTTGTTAAGCCCTTAGAAAGACACATAATATTACTCTCACAATTCAGTTAAGTAATTCACACAACCCACCCACAGCATCCCATGACAGAGAGGCTAAGGTGAGCCAGTGGGTCTGGCAGCACCCTGTCCATCACAACTGAAATTGTCCTTTGCCCACAAATACCTGTCACAGCATTTTTCCTGGTGAACACTATGGAGTCTTCTCTGCTCACATCTCTAGTCTCCTAGCCAATGCTGGTCCTCCCAATGAGACATTGGCTGTCTTCTCCTTTCCTACTTCCCATTCTAGCATAGCCCCCACAGTAACCTCTCTCCTAGTTGCCAACCGCTCCCTTATACCTACCATGGCACCCAGGTCTGTCCTTACTAGGAACTCTGTTGTAGAATTCATGCCAATCAATCTTCCTGGGTCACCATGCTCTCAGACCTGATGCAGGATTCAATTCAGCCACTCACTACTGACTTTCCTACCACTGAGTAATTCCCTAGTCAGTCAGTCAGTCAGTCACTCTGTTTGTCTATCTGTCTGTCTGTCTGTATTTCTTTTTTGGCTTTTTGAGACAGAGTTTCTCTGTGTAGCCCTGGCTGTCCTCAAACTCAGAAATCCTCCTGCCTCTGCCTCCTAAGTGCTGGGATTAAAGGCGTGCGCCACCACCGCCCGGCACTCCCCTAGTCTTTCTAAAACCAATTCCCCGCACTTGTTTGCACATGCTTCTGAACACCTAAACAGTGCCATCAGACTTGGTCTAGGATCACAAATCTCAAATGGACACTTAGTTCCTCCCTGTTTTTCTGAAAGTCCTGGATATACACTTCCCTAGCATTCTATCATCCAGCACAGCATGTTCTTTTCTCACGTTGCCCCATTTGCCCTGGGCAAGGGCCTCTGCTAGCACCCAGGCTGCTCCCCTCTATTTGGCATCCTGATCTGTCCCCTCTGGGTTTTATAGAATGTGTTTCTATCTGTTCTCCAGAAATATTTCTTCAATCCCGAGCAGTTGTCAGCCAACACCCAGCACAAGTTCCTTAAAAAGCTCTAGACTCATGATGCTCTAAGGTTGTCCCCATCCCACAGCCTTCCCTTGTCATGACCAACCTGGTCTAAGGTATCTTCTCTCTGACCCAGCCATCCTATGAGTCACTGCCAACCCTCACCTGCTTTCCTGCCAACTCTGTTCCCGGAGCCCTTTCTGTCCCAAGTTTCTAACCAGTCTTTCCAACTCTTTCAAATACACTGCTGGGACTGTCCTTTTTGGCTCCTCTCCACCTAATCCTCATGCTCACCTTACAAGACAGATGGAAGCAGGAGGAAGAGGGCTAGCGCTGGCTGTTTTAAAGCAGGAGTGAAGGTCATCCATGGATCTATCTCCAGGGCTCAGCCCCTAGCTAGGTGAGAAATGCTGATGTCTTCAAGACAGTTTTTCTAACAGACACACTAAAAGGACAGAGAGCCTGCCACTGCAGAAGTCTCTGCCTGTCACTGCAGAAGTCTCTGCCTTTTCCCAGGGATATAGGACATGTCCTGCTTTCCACTGTTACTGTCATGAGCCTCCCACCTGCTGGAAATGTGTAAGGCTTGTGCCAAACTTGGCAGGCAGCTACTGCACCATCTACATGTACCTACTCTGACCTGCAGCCAGCTCCTTCTGTACCAGATGCCCTCCCAACCCCCACCCCGTAGTCTTTCTCTCCTTCTGCAAATGGTAGGCAGTAACTCTGCCTGAGGTCCACATCATTCCCTTGTGGGTATCTGAAATGAGACTATTCAGAAACAACTGCAGTGCTTTGAAGACAATGGCCCTATTACTCATAAATCAGGTAAAAATGACGCTTTAAGCCTCCTGTAGCTCTCTAGCTGTGGGCTGCTCTGAAGTACCAGTAAACCCACTCTAGGCAGAGTGACTATAAAGCACTGAGCGTGGGGGTAGCCTTGGTAGGTGAGACCTGTAGATGTGACCATCATACCTCACTCTACCCAGAGCACGTGATATGAACCCAACCATCCAAAGCATCAGGAGCAGTTTCTGGGAAAAGGAAATGAGAAGCAGACATGCTGACTGACCATTTCTCCCGAGAGGCTATCAGAAACCACTTCTCACCGTGGAAAGAAACAGTAACCAGATCACCTTTCTCACTGACAGCTACAGATGGTGTCATGGTGGCTGGATAGGACTCCAAGAAAGATGACAACAAAGGTGGTGATACATGGGTGGGGAAGTACAATGAGTCACGAAAGCCTGGAGAACTGGAAGACTGTGCTGGAAGATCCTGAATCCTCGTTCCCCCAGGGCATGCTGATGAGCTGCTCTGATGCTCAAAAGCCAGCACACCGGCCAGCCTAGAAGAGAGCTATTACCAGAAGAGATGACGACAGCTCTGTTGCTTACCTCTTTAGATGCAGAACAGCAGAGGCAGGCATAGAGGCCTGCGTTTCATGGACACCTGACTAGGGCTAGGCATTGGGTCTGCTTTGGAGAGTATGAGGACTGCTGCACAAGCGCCAGTCCCAGAATCCTTTGAGCAAGCTCTGGGAGAGACACTCCCCTCCCACCCTCAGGAGTAGAGATGGTGAGCACTTAAAAGCTGAAATCCGGAGACAAGATAGTCACAGGAGGACTAGGGGGGGAAGATGTTCAGTGTGGGGAAGGCACAGAACTGGTGAGGTTTGGTCTGTTACCAAGAAGCATGAGAGAAGGTGCAGGAGGAAGGAGGAAGGAGGAGCTGCCATAGGTTAGGTGAGCCATAAAAACATGGCCCTGAGGGCTGATCAAATGGAGATAAGAGCAGCCCAGATATAAAGGAGATTCTATAGCAGAGGGTAGTTATCTGCCCAGCTCTAGTGCTGATTAAACCTTATTGTAAATATAAAGGTTGTATGCCTTTTAAATACTGTATTGGGATTAAATAATTTCTACAACACAGGTAGAAGCTCCCACTAGCAAGACACGTATACAACATGTGGAACTATGTTTCAAAGAAAAAAAAAACATTCCCACGGGAAGACCTCCAGAGGGTAGTGTCTCTAGAGACAAGAAGGGACTAAGAGCTAGTCCTAAGGGGCAGACTGACAGCAGGAGACAAAAGATGGGATATTCTGGGTAGGTACTGGGGGGGGGGGGGGGACTACAGTCTTAGAAGAGTAAGAGCTTTAGGCAAATAGGATCTAGCACTGCCTTAATGTCTATATGCTGCTTTGAGTTCTGTGATGGAGACACCTTCTTCCACTTCAATATTCCTCAAACACTGCTTCCCAGAATCATCTGGGCCTGGCTCCTGACATTCCTACTCCCTCAGTATGGCTTTTCCTCTAACACCCACTTTGTAGCCCAACCATAGTTCAGTAACAGAATCTCCTTGCTCTAACTGCAGGACCAAGTGGCCATCTTCTAGCACCATCAACTGTCAAGAACGGAGGGGTCCACCCTGGCATCTCCCCACTCTCACACTTAATATAGGCTGGAATGCGGCCCGTCTGGTTAAGATTAAGACTTAATAGATGAGGTTGGGCCCTAATGGTTTTTTTCTTTTGTTTTTTACGTTTGGCATCCTTATCCGTATAGAGGCGGCTAGGCAGAGACAGAGTAGGGACTGAGAGTGTAATGAGTCACAGCATAGCAAGGAATATACTACACAAAACTGTAGCTTCCTACAGTTGGGGCTTCAGAAAAAACAAGGACACCATTGTCTCACAGCAGCTAGTAAGAATAAACCTGTCCCCAGCACTTTGTGACAGGAGCCCGAGAAACTACTAAAGAAGGAAATAGCACACTATCGGGAGCCCTGTTCCATTTGGAGACAATGCACATAATGAACGCCCTCTTTGTTAGTGATGAGGAGTGTGTCCTGTACGACCATCCTTCTCCCAAGCCTGCCTTACTCTAAAAGTTGGATTCCTTTCGTGCCTACACAGGAAGCAAGGGGTACAGCTGTGTATCTCATTTACATACTTTCCTCTAAAAGATGACACTTCACAAACCCATAAATTGCCCCCTTTCCATTGTAGTACTTTCACTCTTTCCTTCCACTTCCCCAGGAAACAAAGCTCCGTAAGCACTGGAGCTCCATAAGCACTGGAGCTGGTAGCAGCAGGGGAGAGTGGATTACCCAGCCAGCAATAAGAGTCTGTATGCCACGGACACAACACAGGCAGCCTTGCCATATCCACATCCACAACACACAAGCAAGCCTTGTCTCAGGCACACAAGAATGAGGAACAGTGCCCTAGGCCAGGTATTATGTCTAAGTGGCCCCAGTTGAAACAGCCACCAATGCTCCTCGTGAGGCACACTCTTTACTCCAGCCTTCTAATTCTCCTCCTTAAATTTGATCCAAGTGCCCACTGTCAATCACAGACAAACCCTCTGAAGGATGGGTGCCCAACTCACGAGGGAGTGCATCCCCTTCTCAAAAGCAGAGTAGTCAGGAAGCCTAAGAAATCAAAAGCCACCAGGCTCCAATTTGGTAGGTCTGGGAGGAAGCACAAGTCCAAGGTTTCTAAAGGTCCTGTCACATAAATTCAATGAAAAGACCATTTGATACTGAGGCCTGTGTGTTATCTCCCCTGCAAAATGGGATGTGAGGCTAGCACTACTCCCCCAGGTCTTAGCACAGGACAGGCAGTTAACCGTCCTCGCACAACCCCACCACTGCAGAAAGCTGCCCCTGAACACAAGGAGCAGTCTTAATAAGAGGTCTGGTCTGTCTTCACTCAGCCATCTGACTTACAAGCCAGATAGTTGGAGTTGTGTACAAGTCCAGCTCAGAACAGTCCCAGCATGTACCAGGGTTGCATGAGTCTGCTTCTTACGGTTGACCTTCTATGATAGTGGTTGACAGTCCAGAAAACTTCTGAGCATGGGACTCACCTCAGAGCAGGGACCCTCACACAGGGTTTCCCTCTGGGACTGCCTGCCCCTGGCTGGAGGGATCCAGATGCTCCCTTAGCAGCTGGCTTCTCCTGGATGGCCTCTTCCCTAAGGGTTCCAGACCCTTCAGGCTGCTCCTTACACTTGTCAAAGGCAGCTCATTCTAAAGCCTGGTGACACCAAGGAAATCCTGCCTGTCTCCTGTTTTGGGATGATATCAAACTGTAAAACCCTATTCCCTTATTGACAGAAGATCTGACGTCACTCTTACTGCCTTATTACCTGGCCTGTCACCACCGATTGGGTTCCCTGGTTTTTCTCATAATAAAACGAAGTACCTGGGTCATGAATTTTCAGAGGTATAGGGAAGAGATGCCGTCACTCTGTCCTAGAGGTGCTGCCCTTCAGAGGCCTTAGTCTAATGAGAAAAAAAAAGAAAGTGTTGCCTGTTTTTTTTTTTTTTTTTTAAAAACTAGAAATTTCCATAGACTATGAAACTGGGTCTGGAGAAGAACAGAAAATTATAAAGGGAATGAAGCCAAGTTTTCTTTTGAGTAAGGATGAGTGCATGTGTTATGAATATGATGGAGAGCCCTGGGTGTGCATCTATAGCCCCTTCAGCAAAACATTATTGTAGAAATGACCTAGAAATTGGCACAGCTAGGTGGAGGCCTGAGCTCTGCCACCTGCTGTGTGATCCCTGCTGATCTCAGGCTATCTGCACAGTAGGATATTAATATCTCCAGTCACTAGCTGGGATAATTACAGAAAGAAAGCAGTAAGTGTCTATCAGAGTGTCCAGAGCACAGCTGAGGCTAAATATTTGTTTATTTCTTATACTTAATTAGTGTATGAGAGTCTGGTGTCTGCCAAATGTGTTACTTCACAAAGGCTTCTGAAGGCTATGAGCTCATCTCCAGTAATGAAGGCTCCAACTCTGCCCAAAGCCAATGCCTTGTCTGTCTCCCACCATCTCTGCTCGTTCTGGGCCTCCATTCATGGGTAGGTTGATAGGCTTGACTTCGCTACTACTGTTCTCACTCTTCAACATCACCTACAGAGACATTACTGTAATGGACAATGTCAGCCTGTGGGGGATGGCCTCATGGGAAAAGCACACACAAGGTCTAAACTTATCTTTTCTACCTAGTAAATGCATAACATCAAAATAACTTGGAGGACAGAGGGCTTTTAGACAAAAGACCCAAGTTCAAATCCTTGATCTCACACTAACTAGTTATGTAGCCACTAGTTACTTGTCTCCATCAGGATCAGCTTGAGCAGAGTTAAGTAAGCTGCTAGGATCATCCCAGGTGTAATCATTGACAGGGGTGAGGTATGTGCTTTTCCCTCATGAAGGAAGAACACAATGGGTAATCAATGAAACAGAAGCTCCTCAGGCCACAGCTAAGAGGCCTAGCAAGGGTCAGGGTGTGACTTATAAAAAATAAGTCCCCTTTTTCTAAACTCTGCTTATGCCAGAGTGGTGTGCCTATCCACACTACAGGATGATAAGAAGTAAAAAAGAAAGGATGGAGGGTAGGCCAGATCTGTTCTCTCTGATAAGACTCACTTGCTAACCCAGCTTCCTTCCTCCATGGCTAGAGTAAGTGCCAAAACCCCCCAAAACTAGCTCAAACTCTAGGCCAATAGGTTGGAAAGCTTAGCCACTGCCAGGAAAAGGCAGAAGGAAGGCTGAAGAACAGTACAAGCCCACATCAGTCAGCTCCAGGGGGAGAAGACAGCTTTTAGCAAAGTGGAACGTGATCTCCTTCAGCAACAGCATCGCTTCCATACCCATTTCTCTGCTATCTCTATAAATCACATGACCCTGGAACGGTAGCTTAGGCTACTGTTATACCTGGGTCGTATCGCCTTAGCTGTACAGCTTAACAAACAGAAAGTGAAAATGTGCTGGGAGGAGAGCCTGTTGTCACTTGGAGCATGAGCAGTTTATATCCCTTAACAAGGAGCCAGACAGTGAACCCCAGACGTAAGACAAGACAGGGTGAGCAGAACTCAGGACTGATGCAGACAGAAATGTACAGGAGCTTACACACAAAGGGCACTTAAATCTTGAAAGTGAAATACTCTGAGGAGGGGCTAGAGAGATGGCTCAGTGGTTAAGAGCTTTAACTGCTCTTCCGAAGGTCCTGAGTTCAAACCACATGGTGGCTCACAACCATCCGTAATGAGATCTGAAGCCCTCTTCTGGTGTGTCTGATGACAGCTACAGTGTACTTACATATAATATTAAATAAATCTTAAAGAAAAAAACTATGAGGAGATTCTCTATCTTAGACAAATGGTGAAACAATGGGAAAACTGACCACAGTGACTTTAAGACACTGCAGAAGAGGCCAAAGAAGGGCCATAGAGGTCTTAGTGTTCTACTAAACACAAAGAAAGGACAAAAGCACCACGGTTACACTATGGAGTGCTGAGAAGTATAGGGGTTTTGAAGAACTGGCTACTATGAATGGGCAATTTGAAAAGCTCACAAGACAGACCAGTCACATCAGCAGCATAAACATACAGGATTCAAGACACGAAAAAACAAGGAAGAAACTTAAGAAACTATGGGGAAGAAAGGCAAGGACATCTGTAAACTTTGCTCAGTAGCATAGTGGTCCTCCTGGGAGGAACTATATCCAACTGAGATGCTGGATGACTGACTCAGCTGGCAGGAATCCCAGAGAGAAAGAGAAAACCCAGTAGTGCTTTTCACTGATCCTTCAGGCAACAGGAACACTGAAGACAAACCCAAGCCAGACAGAGGGACTCCTGGCTTGGCTTTACCATCCCTGTTAAACCATCCCTGTTCACTTGAAGGTGAAGAATCACAATAAGGGCCTCAAACCCTAAAAAGTACTAACAGGAAGAAGTAAAAGATGCCTGGACACTCACTTATAATAATGTTAGCAGTCTGAAGGGTTGATTCTACACAGATGGATGCATACCCATTGTCACTAATTAACTAAGCCTTCTCTCCCCCAACACATACACACTCACAGCAGTTTGAGTAGAAATCTCAAGGTCTGTTTTTAGGTATAGGACTTTTCGGCATCAACTTGCTGCCATGTTTTTACTTAGATAGGACATACTCTCACCTTGTAATTTGTGAAGTTGGGGTGATGCTAAATTTGTTCTCAGACTTTAGGGAGAGGAACTGGCAGGAGGCCACACTGCTGAAAGAGACCATAGCATTGTTAGTCGTGTTCGTATATAAGAGAAACAGGACTGTTAGGGCGAAACACAGGCTCTCTGTCAAGACAAACAGACACATCACAAACTTATAGATGGGGCTGTGGAACTTGTTATAAGGAGGACATACAGGAAGAGTTTGTAACATTGAAAGAATGTAGTGGTAAGCTTGACAGAAGAATCTGGAAGACTACCAAATCCACAAGTGCTGCAGAGGATCCAACAGATCCGAGTAAACCAGTCAGGAAGAAGGCAAGCCCATCAGCAAGATGAAAGCAAAAGATGCAGAGAAAATGAATCTAGGGGCTTAGGAAAGACAAGAGATGTCAACTGTCCTAGAAAGGATGCCCTTGTTCCTGAGGTGTGTCCCAAGTCCAAAGAATTCTGACAACACACATCCCCTTTCTTAAAATGGGCTGAACAAATCTCTGCTCCCTTCCATGTTCTTCTTTAGCATTTAACAATCATTAAAGAAAAACTACACTTTACCTCTCCCACCCCCTTCTCTAGTTGCCAGATGCCCAACTCAACCTTGCCTTTCATACACTTTCCCCCAGTAACTTGGGGTCACTTCTGCTTTTTCTATCATAGGCTACCAGAGGCTGTATTTCTTTGCCTCCAAATAGCATTCTTCCCTAGGTACAAAAACTCCTCCATCCTCAGCAGGCCTGACAGGCCTCTGTAACCATTTCAAGTCCACTTCAATTCCCAATTCACGTCCTTGCCAGTTTCAACCATCTGGCCCTAAGTCTCAACTAGTTGCTACCAAAAAACCCACAAAAACCCAAAAAACAAACAAAAAACCCCAACTCATCCCAGCACCTCCAGAGGGCACTCTCACACCAGCAAAGAGATGCCTCAGCCATCCACAAACCTCTAATTGCCAAACACCTTGACTGTGCACAGGCTCTATGCAGGTTGAGCTTGTGAGTTCCACCCAAGGCTTAGCACTCAGTTCTATCAGAAAGTAAAGACACAGAACAGCAAGTTACCAACTAGATCAACAGAGACCTGACAGCGAGGGCAGTGCTGACTCTGAAGTTTTTCCACATCAGTCCAACATGTTAAAGGATAAATATTAAGACAATCTGGAATGCCAGGGAAACAGCAGCACGAGCTCTGCAGAAGAAAGGCTGCTGATTCTTTTCATTGGTCCACTGTAAACTGACTGGGGATACACAGCCCATAGTTCTGCTTTGGCTACCAAGGCTTTCTCATAAGCTGCCACAAAGCCATGGAACATGCTATTCTGCATCTTATTTTAAATGTGGAGATAAGTTATGGTTATTTTATGGAATGCCATTTCAAGTCCATTATGAACTTGCACGGCTATGAAAAATGAGCTCTGGAATAACATTACTGAGGACAGACTTCGTGCTCCAGAGAGAGAAGCAAGTACAGAAACAACACAAATTCCAAGCACAAGTAGCCCAGAACATGTCTCAGAGTAAATTTTACTTGTTTAAAAATCTCTCTTCTTCTAGGGCTGGGTGGTATGTAGCTCAACCAGCATGCACAAAACCCTTCTAAGACTATATAAAACCAGATATGTCAGCACACACCATCCTTAGTACTGAGTGGGTTCAAGGTTAGCCTGAGATATGTGAGGCTCTGTTTCTCCCTCAAAAAACCAAAAGCATTTGACAAAAAAACAAAAACAAGGGCTGGCGAGATGGCTCAGTGGTTAAGAGCACCGACTGCTCTTCCAGAGGTCCTGAGTTCAATTCCCAGCAACCACATGGTGACTCACAACCATCTGAAATGGGATCTGATGCCCTCTTCTGGTGTGTGTCTGAAGACAGGTTACAGTGGACTAATATAAATAAAATAAATATATCTTATAAAAAAAAAAAACAAAAACAAAAACAAACCACTCCTCTTTAACATACACATATATGACTCAACATAGACATGTGATCTACTTATCAGCATCAACCGACAAATACTGTCTTACCCTGCTCCCTGACCACACCTCCAGACTGTTTAAATGTGTCAATCTCCCACCCCCTTGATATTTCCTCACTTCTTATTCCAGAAACCTCTGAGCATTCTCATCTCACTTTTCCCCAGACACTGAGCCAGATGCTCATATACTCGAGGACTTTACTCTGCAATGGGGTGGACTAGCCCTGAGCTAAATCACTGGTGCCTCCCAGAGAGAGAGAGTCCACAGCTGTTCAACAAAGCAGCATCTATGAGGAGATCTTAGCATCTTAGCTGGAGAGAAACTCAGGAGCACCTCCTGACATGGCCATTCTAGGAAACTGCAGGTCACACCCAGGAGAAACTACAAGCACAGATGGGTGGAAACAGAAGACTGGGTAGAGTGCAGCCATGCACATGAGGCCAGAAAAAAAGGCTCACCTTCATGCTGCATGCCACAGAAAGCCCCTAACATCATCAGTCCCTCTGGTGACACCACCACCCTTCTTCCCTCCCAAATACTTTGTCTTTGCAGAGGCTTTGTCCTCTAGGATATAGATGCCTAGCTCTAACCAGTATGTCCTCATTGTGCTCACAAGGGCCCATGTGCTCTTAAAGATGTGATCTTTAAAGAAAATGACCAGTTCCCAAACCCCCATCTGTCTGTCCTCTAAGAGTCAAGCGGGCACAGCATCATGGAAGCATGACCAGAGTGCCACTCTACCTACGTTCTGTCCTTTCCTACATGCTCATCATTATTACATTAATCACTCTGATACACTACTGTCATAGAAGACTGAAAACAGGACCACTAGTACCCAGCACAATGCCAGACTACCTAGTATCACCCCAAGTCAGTCAAGCCATCTGTAATAATTCCATCTGACACCAACAATGCAGGCTAAGCTGTACAGACATGCCCAACTTAAATAATTTGCAATGTATAATCATATTTCAAAAACAAATTACTACAGAGAAACAACTTCACTGATGAAGCAAAGAATGCTCATAATGCCTCCGAAGAAGAAACTATGTGACCTGTTTATTAAGTCCTTCAAATTCAGTGGGTCCAAGGCCAAATCTCATTATAGCATCTATCCATCTGTCCACTCCAGAAACCCAGGAACCATATGCCTCATCTACCAAGCTCTGTACTCTCTACCTTACCAGATTTCTCTAACATCATTTACTTCAGCCATTTCTCCCTAAAGCCTCCCTCTGCTACTCTAATGTACTCTTTCTAAAGCATCAGATTGTTCCTACTCTGCTTATAATTTTCCAATGAGTCCCATCCACTTGCACTGCAATTTACAAATGTCTATGGCTTTAAAAAAATTTGCATCACAGTATGGTAGTGCATGCCTTTAATCCCAGCTCTTGGGAAGCACAAGCAAGAGGATTTCTGTTGTGAGTTTAAGGCCAGCCTGGTCTGCATAGTGAGTTCCAAGACAGGCAAGACAACACAAAGAGACCCTGCTTCAAAATAAAAACACATAAATAAATAAATGAATGTGCACATTATTTTACCATGTAGCTAACAAGTTCCCAATATAATGTTACCTGCAAAACTGAATGTTCTATTGTAGTAGTTTTTTTAACTATAAAAGGATATTGTTTAGCTCAAAGTCTTAATATCCAAACTCCACAATTCTTAACATTTTCACCAAATTTCTTATAGACTTTTTCCATTTACAGGTTTTAATGGGAGATTACTGAAATTTGTGTACTTATATCGTATTTGCAACTGTGCGTCCTGATTTTCCAACTACTCAACAGTCATAAGCTTTTAAATATATTTAAAGTGGCAGCATTATCTAGTGAATGTATTATCCTCATTCTACAATTAAACCCTTAAGATCATTCTATATATTTTGTGTATAAAGCTTTTTATTACATTTAAAGACATTTCTTTAATGATTCTCATCTCAAGAAACAAGAGTACTTACTGTAAGGCTTGATCTATATCGCCAATATAACATAAGAATGTGAATGTACCACTGGCACTGTGCCCCTTAAGCACTGAACACAATGATTTCTCTGTGTTAAATGATAGAACTTATAGCCTTTCACTACAAGTTAGTGCTCATATAGATATCAGGAAATGAGAAAGCATAAAGAAGGAAAACTGGCTCCCAGTGTTTCCCTGCACACGTAATCATGGTCTCCATGGGCTATTCTGGATATTTTTCTGTTTATTCGAACATATAATTATTTTGTTTTGTATTTTGTAAATATAGAATGAAGCTTGTGTCTTTGTTTGATAGTGTATTACAGACGTCTGTCCAGGCTGCTACTTTCAAAACCAACACACTATCCCCAGTACAGAACCACCAAGCTTCCCTACTTACAAGGAGCCTTCTGCTCCATCTTGTCAGAGCTTCACTCATACTGATGTTCCCAGGAGCTGTCAGGACTTTCAGCAAACTTCTAAATGCTTAGTCTAACGTTTAAAAAATATGTATTTTAGATATAGTATCACTGATGAACTTTGGACAGCTCTGTATTTATTTTTATTTTATATGTATGGGTATTTTGCCTGCATGTGTACCACGTGCATGGTACCGAAAGAGGGAAGAAACTGGAATTACAGACAGTTGTGAGGTGCCATGTGGGTTCTGGGAATTAAACACATGTCCTCTAGAAAGTATAAGTGCGTATGCATTTGTTTTAAAGTTCCTTTTGTGTTAGAACATTAAATCCAATGACAGAAAATGTGCCTAGCATTTGGAAGGCCCTGTAAAGTATTTTTGCTCTTGCTTTTTATTGAGTCTACCACTTAAAAGGAAAAAACTGGGTGTTTAGGGAAAAAAAACCAAGCATCTATTTTGGCTTCACTTTTGCTAGTGGTGTGAATTCACATTCTCTAAGGAGTAGGCTGCCCCTCCCCCAAGAGCACCGGGAAATGGCCAGTGTGGTCGGTCTTCCCACTTCCACCTCGAGCCCCACATTCTGTATGTGGCAACTGGAGGTTATTTAAAAACCACATTTCTAACCTGCCCTGTCAGGTAACACTCGGCCCTTAGGCACCATCCAGTGATGCCTTAGTCCTACAATGAGCACTACTTTTTCCCTCTTCCCACATACTGTTCCTCTGCTGCAAAATTATCCCCTACTTCTCTGACACCAGGTCTTATCATCCCCCAAACCTCAGCTTAAATCTTGTTTTAGAGGATTAGGGAAGTCATTCAGGATCCTCAGTCTAAAATGTGGTTCTCATTTTTATGCTCTCTTATATATACATCAGGTGCTGCCTACCTTTCCTAGTGGATAGCCTAGTCTGTGACTAGACATCAAGTTCTGGGACTAGACATACCTTCTCTCTACCGATTAAACTCCCAGAGAAAAGGACAAATTGGTTTTCTTAGCATGCTACAGGCACTCACATACATCTGAACAAAAAAGAAAACAAAAAGCACAGCTACAAAGGGACCAACTGAATTGTTTGAATCTTAAGATGCATCACTATCTCACCTGGTAAAACTTTCTAATACACCTACAAATTCAGTAGGAGACCCTTTTCCTGAAAGGGACTGACAAGTAACTCGAATCTTCTGCAGCCACAGGAAAACAAGCAGAGAATAGACAACAGAACAAAGTAAGTTTGTTTAAATGTCAAAGTAAGATTTTAGCTAAGCTGACTGCAGATACTCTGATCCAGTCAATTAATGAATGTGATTTCTTAATAGAAAAGCATTAGAAAAGATGTACCTTGTAAAATATTCGTTAGAAACACAGCATTGCTACTATTCCATAAAAATTGTTAACAGGATCAAAAACTTAAAAAGTTTTAAACTTGACTGTCATAAGTAATCTACAATATGCTCATTTGATGAAAAAAGGTATACAAATTTTAAGTTGGTGGGTTTTGAGTTACCAGAAGTAATAACCAGTCTCGGTTCACAGCTTTATACCTTCAGCTTTCTCAATGGTTAGTGAGGTCTGTGTAGTGAACAGACCTTTATAGAAATTGAGGCTCCAAGTGTTCTCCTTAAGGTCACAGGCAAAACAATAGTCTGCAGTCACCTCAGAGATGCCTTCGTGTAAATCCCTAACCAAAGTCCTCCATCATAAGTGGTTCCATCTACAATTAGCTCCACTCTGTGGCTCCCTCCAATAAAATTCCATCTTACCACAGAACTGCCACTAGGCTTTTCTGGTTTTGTTTTGAAGAAGCTGTTCTTTAAAATTAAAGTTTCAATTGCCGTCACCAATGGGACATGGCTAAACAGTGATAGACCCAAACTCTCGAACACCAGGCCACAGTTCTAAAAAGATGAGTTAAAGCTTACGTGGAAAAAAAAAACTTCACAACTAGTTAGTACTCAACATGATGTGAAGCCCTTAATTAAGACTTAGAATATGAACCACGAGCAGAATAGTTATCTCGACAGAGAAGGGCTGATAACCTTGTCATCTGTGACTGCATTCACCTTTACAAGAAAACATCTTTCTCTGCTCATCTACAATTTCTAAATCTTAACCTGTAGGGGGGCGGCCCAAGGAGGTCACTACTTTTCTGCTCTGGGAAACTACATGCCTACCGAGTAAGTAACGATTCCCTTCTAAAAGAGTCCCACCCCTTGAAAACAATACAAGGTTTAAAGGACACACACTGCTCCTGGCAAGGAGACACTGGCTTGGGACTGTGACCTCCGATCCCGGGGTTCCTTTGTTGCAACGGGTACACTCTATAAACTCCCCATCGGGCAGACGCATCCCCGAGACCGACTTGCCTACAGTTTGGCCAGAAAGGTCTCACAAAGAAGCCGACTTCGAGGAGAGCGGCCGGCGCATCTCAAGGGGGAGGGAGGCCGGCGGTGCTCGGCGGCGGCGGGCGAGCAGCGCCCAACATCTGGCCGGCTTACCTGCCGAGAGCCGAGCCCTGGCGGTGGTCAGACAATGGAGGCGTCCGGCGGCGGCGGCGGCGGCAGCAGCAGCCTGGCGCGCTGGGGACGCGGGGAGGTCCTCATCACCTGGGCGGGATGCCGGGCGGCCAGGGCCGGGACTGTGCAGGGCTGGAGGCGACACGACGACACAGAGCCATGCAGCGGACAGCTCTGC
>JADRCD010225917.1:0-22878 GCA_019843815.1 Montemys delectorum
CAGCTGTGGCCAGATCAGCCTTGGTGACTGGAAGTTCGTGTTGTCTAGCCCATGTATAACCTCCTTTGCTGCTACTGTGGCTACTGTGTTCATAGGTCCATGAGGTAATGACAGGGATGGCCGGAGAAAGAGGTTAACTGTCTACAGAAAGAGCCATCCTATCTACTTGATTACTGAGTCAACTTCTGAGGAGCATTTATGCAGGACACATTATGTATCATGTATCTTCACATCCTCTGCCCACTTGAAAATCTATTCACATGCTTCTTCCTCAGATGTTTTTCTCATCAATTATTCAACTGTGATCTTTCCAAGTCCTTGACCAGCCAGCTAGCCCATTGGTTCAGTGAACAATTGCACATCTGGCCATTTCTCCTTCCAAACAAAGTGTATGACCATGTATACTGCTTTAAGTTCTGCTCTCTGTGAAGATCTCCCTTTGTCAGGATCCTTCAGGGTTGTCCTGGAAAGGGGTTGTAATGCTTCAGCTGTCTACTTCTGGGTGCTGTATGCATAATGTGCAGAACCATCAGTAAACCAGGTCTGAGTAGTCACTTTCTAAGTCAACCAATCATAGGGTGCATCCCATGAAGTTATAGGAGCATGTTTGGCAGCAGTCTGCATTATAGCAAAAGTAGAAACCATAGGCATTTAGGCAACTTCAAGTAACTTGCCTTTAGGACCTGCTTGGGCCCAATCGTGTATAAGCCACTTCAGTTTGATTGCTGTGCATATCCTACTTTATGACTTTGGGAGTCAGACAATACTTAGCTCATGATGGGTAGTTCACGTTGCATAGTAACTTGGTGGCCCATTGTCAAACATTCTGTTTCCACTAAGGCCAAACAGCAGGCCAAGAGCTGTTTTTCAAAGGGAGAATAGTTTTCTTCAGATGATGGTAGAACCTTGCTCCAAATCCCAAAGTTCTCTTCTGTGATTCACCTATAGGGGCCTGCCAGAGGTTCCAAACAGCATCCCTATCTGCCACTGACATCTCAAATACCATCAAGTCTGTTGGATCATCCCGTCCAAGAGGCAGAGCAGCTTGCGAGGCAGCCTAGACCTGTTGAAGAGCCTTTTCCTATCCTAGGCCCCACTCAAAGCTAGCAGTTTTTTTGAGTCACTTGGTAAATGGGCCTGAGTAACACACCCAGGTGAGGATTTGCTGTCTCCATAATCCAAATAGACTCACTAAATGTTGTGCTTCTTCCTTTATGGTAGGAGGGGCCAGGTGCAATAACTTATCTTTCACTTTAGAAGGAATATCTCTGCATGCCCCACACCACTGGACTCCTAAGAATTTCACTGAGGTAGATCTTGTCTGACTTTTGGTTGGCTTTATTTCCCATCCTCTGATATGCGCTATGTGTTACCACATGCTGGTGCCCTCTCACCATTGTGCATCTTACAGGACTGGTGAAGAACATGTCTTCTGGACCTCCCACTGTGGAGGATTAGGTTTTACACAGCACACCCACTCTGGCACTGCAATTTCCCTGAGCCTTAACATTCATCAACACTAAGCCAAAGAAAATCAGACATCTCCAACTCCTTTTTTTTTAAAGTGTTTAAAATTAATTTATTATTTATTTATTATAAGTACACTGTAGCTGTCTTCAGACACACCAGAAGAGGGCATCAGATCTCATTACGGGTGGTTGTGAGTCACCATGTGGTTGCTGGGATTTGAACCCATGACCTTTGGAAGAACAATCAGTGCTCTTACCCACTGAGCCATCTTACCAGACCTTCTCCAACTCCTTTTTAGTAGGCCATCTTTTAACAAAAATGCTTAGGCCAATAATTCAAACTTCATATCTTTTTTAAAAAACCTGGATGAGCTTCCATATTAAACCTAGAATCTCCATTCAGAGAGCCCATATCAATAAACTCAGCCTGATCCAGTTTTATGTTCCTCCCACCATTATCCCACACCCTTAGAATCTGTTCCCACACATATTCCCCTGACTTCTGCTTGAATGGATTAGTAAACTCATTACTTTTTTTAGAAGTATAGCACACTCCTCGAGGATCATACTTTCTAGCTCTCCTTTAGGAGCCTGCTTAGCTTGAGTTTGGTTGGACACTACTGATGAGCTCTGAGGGATTAATTTCTCAGTCAAAAGCAAAAAGAGGTGGAGGTGGGAGTAAAATCTGCTGAGGGTGTCCTTTATACAGCTGCCTACAGAGGTGTGGCCCAGGGTAAAAGGCAGATCTTCCTACCTCAAAAAATCCAGATTAAAAGTGGGTCTTCACACTTCAAACCATGTTTTTTTTAAATGTGAGTACACTGTCGCTATCTTCAGACACACCAGTAGAGGGCATCAGATCCCATTTCAGATGGTTGTGAGCCACCATGTGGTTGCTGGGAATTGAACTCAGGACCTCTGGAAGAGCAGTGAATGCTCTTAACCATTGAGCTATCTCTCCAGCCTCTAACTTCAAACCATTTAACTAAGAAAAAAATCCCTCACAAGTGTACACAGTAGCTTGGGTTTTACTTAATTCCAGACACAGGAAAGTTGACAACCAGAAATAGCCATTGCAATATCTAACTCAGGTCATCTGGCTTGGTAGCAAGTACCTTTATGCACCGAGCCATTTCACCAGACCAAAATACCCAACATTTTATACCTTAGAAAGATTTCTTGTTCTGTAGTCAATAATCTCCCACCAAGGAAACACCCATTAGCTTGAATACTGACAATTTATTTTGTCCATTCTGGAACTTGACACAAATATACAATCATTCATTTTTCTTTTTTTCTTTACTTACTACATATAAATATTATATATACATTATATATCATATTATATAAATATTATATATTATATATCATATTATATAAATATTAGATATACATACATATATAATTTTTTGAGACAGCATTTCTCTGTATAGCCTTGTCTGTCCTGGAACTCACTCTGTAGACTGGGCTGGTCTCCAATTCAGAGATCTGCCTGCCTCTGCCTTCTCTGGGCATGCGCCACCACACATAGCTTCAACATACATTTTATCTTCTTCATGCCCAACTGCACTTTACTCAGCATCATACATACATGGGACTCATCCATGTTGCTGTGTGAGGGGCTGGCTCACTTGTCTTCGCCACATGGCATTTTATCATAGGAACACCTCACAACTCACTGAGCTGCTGCAGTGCCCTTCCTCCATCCAGAGCACTGAAAGTCCCTCTCTCTAGTGCTGAAATTCTCAAATGCCTCTTTGGGGGCGCAAGCACTTATTTCTGTCCCAAATTCACCAGATCATACAAAATTATGATGTTAAAAGGCACTTGTAAAACTTTCTCATCTCACATGTATCACTTTTTTCCTTCCTTCCTTCCTTCCTTCCTTCCTTCCTTCCTTCCTTCCTCCCTTCCTTTTTGGCTTTTTGAGACAGAGTTTCTCCATGTAGCCCTGGCTGACCTGGAATCTACTCTGTACACCAGGCTGGCCTCAAACTCACAGAAATCTACCTACCTGGATAGGTAGGTGCCTCCCAAGAGCTAGGATGAAAGGCATGCGCCAACACACCCAGCCCTTGATCTATTTTTTATTTAGAAATAATTCCAGACTTGACTCAAGTTCCATATAGTAAAAAGATTTAGCCAGTCATCAAAATTTCCCAAATGTCCACATTTTTTGTACTCTATCAGTACTTTCTTTAGCCTCTATGTACACACATGTACACACGGCTACTACTTTTGCTAGTGTAGACTTTGCCAGCTAGGAGTGCAGGCCTTTAATCCTAGCACCTGGGAGGCAGAGGCAGGCTAAGCTCTGAATTTGAGGCTAGCCTGGTCTACAGAGTGAGCCCCAGGACAGCCAGGGCCACACAGAGAAACCCTGCCTGGAAGAACAAAAGGACATACTTTGCCTCTGTGCCTTCTTCCTGCTGTGGCCTCCTGAGAGCTGGGATCTTGGGTCTGCCACTACACCTAACTAAATACCTCATTTTCATACAGTCTGAGTTCTGGTGAGTCATCCTGGATGTAGGTTACCAGTTAGGGTCTGTGTGGGGGCCCTGTGGGGTTGAGGCTGTATGCTCTGGGCAGCCCTCCGTGTACCTTGTCAGAAGTCACACACACAGTGCCCGTTTGTCCTGTTATGGCTGTTGCTAACTTCAGTCACTGGGCCATGGTGGACCAAGACGATTCTGTGCTGCCATTCCACAGTTTTCTTATAACTCTCAGTCCTTCCCAGAAAGATGCCCTGAGGCAATATAAACATCCCATTTCCTGCCATACTTTCTCTTCTCAGTTCCAGCATCCACTGATGATCCTTGCCCGGAAAGATATTCATTGCAGTGCTTGAAAACTAGTTTCGTTTATTTTTTAAAAATAACTTTTAGTACTTTGAAGAAATCAAACTCAAACTGAAGATCAAGTAAAATCTACAAGTAAAACATACCCAGGGCTGGCAAAATGGCTCAGGAGGTGAGCATGCTTTGTTGCCAAGCATGAGTTCAGCTGAATTACGGAATCCACCTGTAGACGGAGAGAACTGGCTCCCGAACTTTGTTTTCTGACACCCACATCCACATGATGGTACAACATACGTGACCTCTACATATACATTTGTCTGCCCACAAATATACATACAAAATAAATGACTGTAAAGCAAAGTAAAATTAAAATGATATCCCAAAGCCATTCTCAAAGAGGAAAAAGCAAAGCTGGCCCTGATACCACACGCCCTAACCCAGTACTTGGGAGGCAGAGGCAGATAGATCTTTGTGAGTTTGAGGCCAGCCTGGTCTACATATCTACACATGGAGTTCTAGGACAGCAGGGGCTACATAAAAAAGACCCTGTTTAAACAAAACAAAGCAAAAAGAGATGAAAAAGCAAAGTCAGTGACCTGGCGGCAGTAGGTGTGACTTCATCTGAGAGCCTGGGAGAGTCCAGAGGTGAGAAAGTCAATGCCCATACACACCGCTGCAATGTTAGCTATGTTTTACATGCTAGAAGAATCTAATTGTAGAAGGAGCTGAAAAGTTATTCAGGAGTGGGCCCAGCAGGAGTCAAATGGGCAGATCACAAGGCCTCCTGGTGTCTAGCCTATCTTCTCTCAGGACAGAGGCCAGGGTGATGACCCCTGGCCGTAGGTCACCAGGAGATTTACTTGGCCCTGCAGGCTTGGTACCTGCCCAACTGTTTAAACATAACCACCTGCCACAGACAACCTGTGGTGCTGACAGGTAATGCTGATATCCTGCAGCTTAATTAGTGAACCTCACTGGGAGCACAATCCTTAAGCCGGCTTACAGTACAGTAGTAAGTAGACTGAATCCCCAAAGCTCATCTGGCAAGCTAACTTAGAAACAAAAGGAATAGGGCTGGAGAGATGGCACAGTAGTAGAGCGCTCCAACTGCTCCTCAGAGGACCTGAGTTCCATTCCTGTCACCTGTATCAGACATCAGACAGTTCACAACTGCTTGTAACTCTAGGTTCAAGGAGCCCTTCACCACTTCTGGCCTCTGTGAGTACCTGCTAGTATATGTATATAACCCCCGCCCCTCCTTTCCCTCCCCCCCCCCTCTCTCTCACACTCTCTCACACACACACACACACACACACACACACACATACACGGTGGCATGGGAGGGAAAGACCAACTCCAGGTGAGCTCAGAGTACTAGTAACTCATAAAGCAGCTGCAGCAACATAAGTATGAGACCCAAGGCCAGGGACGGTGGCTTGCTGGGCAGCTAAATCTGGCTGCTTTAGCCTTTCACTCCAAGACATCTGTCTATCCACAAAAGAACATACACACATTATACATGCCTATTTTCAGAGCCCATCCTTTGGCTCACATTTCTTGACCATATAAATATTTCCAAAGAAGTCAGTCCAAGGATCTTGGAATCCAGTCTGACAGCAGCTCACTTTCTCTCTAGTCTCCAAATAGGGAACCTGAAATCACTCAATCAACAAAGCAGCTGACAGAGATGCTAATGACGTCAAGGACTTCCAAGCCACAAAGACGTGGTGACAAGCGAAGACATGATGACCCTACCATAGCAATGATGGGACTCAAGTCCAGAGCTGTCTCCATGTGAACAAACACACATCTTAGAATCAGAAAGAGGTGAGCTGTTAGGTGTCCAGGCTAGAACACAGGAGGAGACAAAGGTCTCCATGGTCAAACACTCCCAGCACTTGGGAGGCAGAGGCAGGTGCATTTCTAAGTTTGAGGCCAGCCTTGTCTGCAGAGTGAGTTCCAGGACAGCCAGGGCTACACAGAGAAACCCTGTCTCGAAAACAAACAAACAAACAAACAACAACAAAGTAAAACAACAACAAAAAACACCTAGCCTCTATTTTTTTTTCTCTTTTCCTTCCCAAATCCCTCATCACTCAGCCACCCAAGACCTAGCCCCCTGCTTCACTCACAGTGACCTCAGGCCCCCTGGTTAGTATGGCACCATGCCCTCCAGAGTTAGCGGGTTTTTTTGTTTTGTTTTCCCCAAATTACATACATCCAAGGCTCTCTCCACTCTCCATCTCAGTCTCAGGGTGTGTTTTCAACACGTGACCCCCCCCCATTTTATCTTTCTTATTTTCCTGGCTTTATGGAAATGAAAATAAGAACAGATACTTGGAAAATAAGAATATACTATTTTCTATACTAAATATAGAAACTCCAAAGCGCTTTGTGCATCAATGTCCAAACAGTCAAGATGAACTCGGGAAAACTACAGCGGCCTTGAGTTCCCGAATACTGCCGCAGCAACGTGCCTTCCTCCCAGCATCATATTTTATGTCTTCTTTTAAACAAATATTTACTGGCTAGGAATGCTAGCGAGGGCCGTGGCAGGGAGGACCCAGCTCACAAGCTGAAAGACTTGAAGATAGGAGTGTCCTCCTCAAAGAAAAGTTAAGCAGACCCCAGCATTGTAAACTCTTACATCTATCAAACAAAGCAGGGCTTGGGAACGGCCAATGTTTCCAGAAAGACAACAACTCATTTTTTTATGCCCTGGGAAACATTAAGAAACAAAACAAGACAGGCCACGCCATCGCAAACAGAAACCATCCACGCTAGGCCTTGGAGTACAGCACATTCTGCAGTACGGGGCTGGAGTAGCCCGTTAATGTGGGCTGACCTGGCCGCATGGGGGCTTGGGTGGGGCCTGGCCTACTAGTGAGGGCTAACCCGGAGCCAAATCCGGGAAAACTCAAGGATGCAGGCAAGTGCGCCAGCATGGACTTCCAGGCCCAGATTAGTGATAGACATGAGCCCTGGGTGAGTGAAATCGTGCTCCCGGAGGAACTCACCGGTAAAATGAAGCTTTTGGTCCTACCCGGCAAGTTGTGATGGAGGCCTACTCCCGGGAGCCCTGAACTCAAGAACCTGAGGGACAGGAACAGGAAGACGTGGCCTGTGAAGGAAGCTCCAAGGCAGCCTCAGAAGACGGGGCACAAGAAGCTGGAGCAGGATACCACGGTGGTGGGGGGTCAGGTCAGCAGGGACAGTCGCGAGGAGGGACCTTCTGTGGCAGCCACCGCGCCTGCTATGCCACGCGCACTCATCGTTAGGCCAGGCCGCGGCCTCTCACGTGTCCCCACCCCCATCACGGGCAAACGTCCACGTGCGCGCCAGTCACGTGGCGCCTCTTGGCTTCCGAAGTTTAGCCAGACTTCGGTTTCACAGGTGCGGGATGCGGAGGCCCTGCTTGTGGCCCAAGAAAGAAGGGAAGGCGCGGAGATTTGAACTGTTTGGAACGCACAGTGAACACCCAGTGGTCTAGCCGGGCAGTGGTGGCGCACGCCTTTAATCCCAGCACTTGGGAGGCAGAGGCAGGAGGACTTCTGAGTTCGAGGCCAGCCTGGTCTACAGAGTGAGTTCCAGGACAGCCAGGGCTACACAGAGAAACCCTGTCTCGAAAAATCAAAAATGAAAAAAAAAAAAAAAAAAATCCAAGACTGGCGAGATGGCTCAGCAGGTAAGAGCACTCACTGACTGCTCTTCCGAAGATCCTGAGTTCGGATCCCAGCAACCACATGGTGGCTCACAACCACTCATAATGAGATCTGACGCCCTCTTCTGGTGCGTCTGAAGACAGCTACAGTGAATTATGCTGGAGGAAAGGGGCCGAACGAGCAGGGTCGGAGCAAGTGGGGCAGGCCGAGGTCCTGAGTTCAATTCCCAGCAGCCACACACATGATGGCTCACGGCCATCTGTACAACTACAGTGTACTCATACACATAAAGTAAATAAATAAAATAAATCTTTAAAAAAAAATCCAAAGTCGTGGCGCTGCAGTTGTGTGTAGCTCGACGTCTTTCACCGTTTAACATTGGCTACGTTCTACTTTGAGAACGATCTGTTCTGGGTGTACATCTGTGTGGGCATGCAAGCGTGAAGGAGAGACGGCTTAAGGGATGTCAGCCCTTAGGATTGACAGTTAGCAAACACTAGTTGAGCCCTGTCCCAGCATCTAACATTGAGAGAGGACATTTATGTGTGTTATTTCGATTTAGCCTCAGCCAGGCTTGTCTTCAGTGAAAATCTGGGCCCTACACTCTTGAGGAACCAGTACTTAATTAGGCATTACTTGTAGCTAATTAATGATCTGTCAGCCCTGTTCTCCAGGCAGGAGGGCAGTAGAGCTGAGTTTTGCCAGCCTGTCTCTGGGATTTTAGCAAATTCTGTGTCCCCAGGGAGCCCTTCTTTGGTGACCAGGATGATAATGGGCAAGATCACAGCTGCACTAGTGTGCTGGGGGAGTCTTTGTCTTTTCTTTTAATGGTCCGGTAAATTCATCCGACTTCCGGTTTTTTACTTTTAATTTCATTAATTGTTTTTGAGACAGGTAGTCACTCTGTACCACAGGCTGACCTCAAACTCCAATTAAAATATCCGATTCTCCTGCCTCGGCCTCATGAGGGCTGGGTTTACTTAAGGAACCAGCCCTGTGCTCTCTGAAGTCCTGTTATTTGGAAGGTGCGGGCCATCTTAAATGTTTAGGCAGGTTCCTATTAATGAGCACCATTTGAAAGTTTAATAGAAAGGCACAGAGCCAAGCCCAACAAAATGAGAACACAAAGGGTAACTCAGTGGACAAAGTGTTTCTAGAAAACAGGACCGTGTTTGCTGTCTGCAGTCCGTCCGCTAGAAGGCGCTGGTAACCTGACCAGTTTCCACACGAGAAACAGGCTCTAGGGCCACCTGCTGGGCCCAGAGCTACCCTAGGCTTCTGAGAGCCCAGCTTGACCCGGGGGCTGTTTCTACTGGCCTGTCTTTCCCCACCTCTCTCAGGGGATTCCTTTTCATTTAGGGACTCCCCGTGTTCCAGTCTTGTGTCTGTAGGACATTCGGATTCATCCAGGGGACCCTGGAGAGAGTGGAAACAGTGGTTTGGTAAGTGCTTCAAACCCTGTAGGCCAGCCTGCCCTCTCCAGCTGATGACTCCTCTTAGGATTTGCTTCCTTTGATCTTATTCTGGGGAACCACATGGATGTGTGCCCACACCTGCCTGGTGAGACTACTGAGTCAAAAATCAATCCCTTTCTTTCTCTCCACTCCTTTTCCTCCTCCTCTACCTCCTTCTCTTCTTCTTCCTCCTCGTCCCTCTCTCTGCCCAGGCTGATCTGGAACTCACTACATAGCCTTGGACTCACTGTAAGTCTCCTTCCCCAGCCTCCTAGATGCTGGGTTATGGAGGTTAGCTACCACCCACGACTGTGAATTATTCTGTTAACACAGTAAAATAGGTAGCTTTATGGCTTAAACTTTAGGCTGAAGCAGCGACTGTCTAGACAGAGCAAGGCTGAGCACTCCCCATTTGCCCTCCCAGAACCTCCCTGATCTGTATCTCGGTGCTTGGGGGAGGGGAGGGGCACTTCCCTCCACACCTGGATATCAAAGGATTTCCTGAGGTCTAGGCTATCTCTCTAGTTGCCAGTGGAGCTCAATGGTAGAAAGGGGGTGTGTTGGGGTGGGAGTAACTTTTGTCTCACACCTGAATCCCTCTCACTGGCCTGCACAAACCTTACCAGTAACAATCCCAGGTGCCCAGTGGGTCTCACAGAAAACTCAGTGAGGCACCTGAAAGTGGGGTAGGGACTGACTCAGCTGCCCAGCTGTCACGCTAGACTCCATTCCATAAAATAAAAGATGCTCTCAATAAGCATCTTAGTCTAACCCCCTGAGCCCTGTGGTAGCCAGGCTCCATGCTGGCAGCAATTTCACATGACCCATTTTGGATTTGTGGTGTCTGCATAGAAAGATTTCACTCTGATCTGAAAGGGTTTTGGCTCCAAGCAGCTGACCAGAGGTTCAGCCTTGGGTCTCATCCTCTATGAGCCACTAGAGGGTTCCTAGCATTAGGCCTAGCAGGCCCGAGAAGCATTTACCTCTTCACCCCTGCTATAATTAAAAACTTGCCCAGCACGCATCTTCCAATGGTGGCCAGGGCCTCTGGGGCCACTAGAGGTCAGAGTTATATCACAGGCAGCAGACCTGAACCTGAAGAGCCTTTTGTTGTTGTTAGATTTATTTTATGTATATAAATACACTGTCGCTGTTTTCAGACTCACCAGAAGAGGGCATCAGATCTCAGATTACAGATGGTTGTGAGCCACCATGTGGTTTCTGGGAATTGAACTCAGGACCTCTGGAAGAGTACCTAGTGCTCTTAACTGCTGAGCCATCTCTCCAGCCCACTGAAGAGCCTTTTGACCCCACCATTTCAGCTTTGGACACAGATCCACAGACAGACACACATACCACATACTGATAGATTTTAAGGCAGAAATATTTGACTTAAGAGCCAGCCTTGGCTTTGGTCACGAAGACTCAATATAATTGCCTTAATGTTCAATAAGAATCAGAAAAGCAAAGTTTCCCTAAATAAGAATATCATAATTTCTGAACAGGTAACTGTCTTAGGGTTCTCTAGAGTCACAGAACTTATGGAATGTCGCTATACATTAAGGGAATTTGTTGTGATGACTTACAGTCTGTAGTCCAACTACCCCAACAATGGGCAGCTGTGAATGGGAAGTCCAAGAATCTCGTAGTTGCTCGGCCCCGAGAGGCTAGTTGTTTCAGATTCCAACAGATGTGCTGGCAAGTAAATGCCAAGCAGGCAAAGAAGAGAGATACTTCCTTCTTCCAAAGTCCTTATGTAGGCCTCCAGCAGAAGGTTTGGCACAGTTTAAAGGTGTGTGCCACCATGCCTGAATCTGGGCCTTGCTTTGTTCCAGGCTGACCTTGAACTCAGAGACCTCCTTGCCTCAGTCTCCTGGGATTAAAGGCGTGTACTACCTTGCCTGGACCTAAGCTTTTCATAGCCACTGTGCCTCAAGATCTCCATGCCAAGATCCAGTCAGAAACTTGTGTCTTCCAGCCTCAATATCTGGATCACAGATGAGCCCTCCAATTCTGGATTGTAGTTCATTCCAGATATAGTCAAGTTGACAACCAGGAATAGCCAGTACAGTGACAGAGTTAAACACAAAACAGTCAAAATAGGAAATGAGAAGTGTTCTTCGCACCCCCACCTCCCCTTATGGCCCAGCTCCCTCCAAGCTGACCCTTCAATTTTGTGTTCACAAAGGTAGCAGTTTCCTATTTTCATGTCTAGAATTCTTCCCACCCCTTTTAAGTTTCATTCATTGATTGATCGATTCATTCATTCATTCAGTGTATAGTCTGTGGGCATGTGCATAGAGCTCAGAAGACACCTTGTGGGAGTTATTTCTCTCCTTCCCTGGGGGTTCCAAGTATCAAACTTCTTCCGCTTTTGGCCATTTTTCTAGCCCCAGAATTCCTTTATGTAAAAGGATGAAACTATGAGCACATGGACTAGAATACCTTTAGGCTAACATTTACTGATGGCTTACATTCTCTGTGTTTTAGGCACTTGCTCTGTCATCTGCAGAAAAATGTGGAGAAGTAGAAGACACTGTGTCAAGTGAGAGAAGAGACTCCCAGAGCGACCAGCACCACAAGTTTCCTCTTACGTGTGGGAGCTGAACAAGGTCATCCTGACTGTAGAATAGGTGTGAATAGGCTTGGCCCAGAAAGTGGCACTATTTGGAGGTGTGGCCTTGTTGGAGTAGGTGTGTCATTGTAGGTGTGGGCTTTAAGACCCTCATCCTATCTGTCTTGAAGCCAGTTTTCTGCTTACCTTTGGAAGAAGATGTAGAACTCTCAGTTCCTCCTATACCATGCCTACCTGCATACTGCCATGCTCCTACCTTAATGATAATGGACTGAACCTCTGAACCTGTAAGCCAGTCCCAATTAAACATCGTCCTTATAAGAGTTGCCTTGGTCATGGTGTCTGTTCACAGCAGTAAAACCCTAACTAAGACAGATAGTAATTGCTAGAAGCTTAGAAAGCTGAGGAAGGGACATCAAGAAAAGCTAGAGTTGATTAGTGCCTGCCATATACATGAGTGGGAATATCACATAGCAGAAAACTCCATTCAAGGCCTCACTGTGTAGCCCTAACTCACTGGGAACTCACTACATAAACCAAGATGACCTCGAATTCACCAAGATATGTTAGCATTTTCCTCCTGGGTCTTGGGATTAAAGGATGATGCCACCACTCTTTAATACATCTTAATAAAAAATAAAATAATACCGGGCAGTGGTAGCTCACACCTTCAATCCCAGCACTTGGGAGGCAGAGGCAGGAGGAGTTCTGAGTCGAGGCCAGCCTGGTCTACAGAGTGAGTTCCAGAATAGTCAGGGCTATACAGAGAAACCCTGTCTGGAAAAACAACAACAACAACAACAACAACAACAACAGAGAGAAAGAAAGAAAGAAAGAAAGAAAGAAAGGAAGAAAGGAAGAAAGGAAGAAAGGAAGGAAGAAAGGAAGAAAAAAAGAGAAAGAAAGAAAGAGAAGAGAAAGAAAGAAAGAAAAAGAAGAGAAAGAAAGAAAAGGAAAGGAAAAGAAGAACTAAGGCACAGGGTCAGTGTAAGATAGTTTGCCAGAGTGGCAGCTCACAGAAACTGCAAAAGACCAAGACAATCTGAAAAGATGTGCTGCCCCAGGCCTTGGAGTTCAGGCTGCTGAAGGTCTGCAGCAGTAACATCTCCACACTGTTCTTTCAGCTAGAGGCCAACTGGGAAGACCTACTGGTAGGGAGCTGGGATTGCTACACATTTCTGAGCAAATAATTCAGCAGAAAGTGTCAAAATGTTTCCCACCCACACTCCTGTGATCCCAGCTACAGGATGCATTGCCACAGTTGAGGAGACAAAACACTGGAAATCTGGCCTGGTGAGGGGACACATTCCTGTATTTCCAGCACTCAGAAGTGGAAGGTAGGAGGCTTAAGAGTTCAAGGCCGGCCTGAGGTACCGAGTTGATTGTCTAAAACGGTGGTTCTCAACCTTCCTGTGACCCTTCAATACATTTCCTCAGGTTGTGGTAACCCCCAACCATCAAATTATTTCGTTGCTACTTCATAGCTGTGATTTCATATCATTGTGTTTATGAATCACAATGTAAATATCTGATACTCAAACTTCAAAAGGGTCCTGACCCACAGGTTGAGAACCACTGCTAAAACAGAAAGGGCTAGGATGCATGCAGTTCAGTAGTAGAACAGCAGCCTAGCGTGAGCACGTTGTCCAGGATAGCCCTGTACTGCAATGCCTCAACCACATGGTCTCTATTGTGCTTCTGACTGAGCTCATGATGAGTCTTTTAAAAAAAAAAATACTCAAAAACAAAATCTTAGATATCTCAGGATCCACTAGGGGATAGTTGGAGCCACTCCAACACATCTATAAAGAATATTATGCAGCAATTATATACTATGTTCTGTTAAATTAGAAAAGAAACTTCTTGGTCATTTATATTTTTATCTCACAAGCAAATACATCTCATGGATATGCATTTCTTTGTACTCAAGATACTTCTGTTGCCACTCTGGAGAATTCCAGGAGGTAGAGTTTCCAATTCCCACAATACACAAAGGAAACCCTCAACCCCTCCCTTGCTTCAAATCATTTCCAGACTCAAAATGTTAAATGTGCTGAGGCTGAGAAAATTTGGCTTAGAATGGGAGGGGGGGGGGCAGGAAAAATAAATGCCAAATGCCAGCTTGTAATATTTGTGTTATATGATTTTTTTTTAAACAATGTGATTTTGACAACTGTGGTGGTTTGAATAAGAATGGCCCCCATGGGCTCATATATTTGAAGGTTTAGTCATCAGGAAATGGCATTACTTGACAGAGATTAAGAACTATGGCCTTGTTGTTGTTGGAGGAAGTGTGTCACTGGAGGTGGGCGTTGAGGTTTCAGAAGCCCAAGCCAGACCCAGTGTCTCTCACTTCCTTCTGCCTGTGGATCCTGAGGCAGAATTCTAAAGGTCCTTCTTCAGCACCATGTCTGCCTGTGTACTGCTGGGCTTCCCTCCATGATGATAACAGACCAAACCTCTGAACTGTAAATCAGCCCCAATTAAATGCTTTCCTTCCTAAGTGTTGCCATGGTCATGGTGTTTCTTCACCCTAACGAAGACATTTAGTCTTAGTTTTCCTGAGTGTTATCTAAAGGAGCGAAGATGGTGGAGCTCGCTGATGGGGCTGGCTGGTTTGTTGTTTTTTGGTTTTTTAATTTCCTCTTAATGCAGGTACAACTCAATAATGGGTCCATTGGGGAAAGATGCCATGAATTAAGGAATTATTTTTCCAGTTTAATCCAGATGATTGTAGGGGAGACAAGTAAGTAACAATGAAAGCCATGCAAAGTGTAAGCCCATCTTCAAACAGAGTTAAGAAATCTGGTGCCAGGCTGGGCAGTGGTGGCACACACCTTTAATCCTAGCACTTGGGAGGCAGAGGCAGGCAGATGTCTGAGTTCGAGGCCAGCCTGGTCTACAAAGTGAGTTCCAGGGCACCCAGGGTTACACAGAGAAACCAAAACAAAAAAGAAAAAAAAAAACAAAAGAAATTTGGTGCCTCAGT
This sequence comes from Montemys delectorum, assembly GCA_019843815.1. Lineage (NCBI taxonomy): Eukaryota > Metazoa > Chordata > Mammalia > Rodentia > Muridae > Montemys > Montemys delectorum. Next base: position 14,948 of record JADRCD010225917.1, read on the forward strand.
ATAGACTTTTTTCCCCCCTTGGTGAGGGCAGCCATGAAGATAAGGCTAGTTCCTCTGACAGAAAGTTCCACTAGACCCTTTTGAAAATAACCTACAAGGGGTAAGTGGCAACACCCAGGAATTTAGTCCTTTGTAGTTTTCCTCAAATTGACCGTTTGGGGTCACAAGCCCTATAAACTATATATTTGGTTCAAGTGACAGGATTTACTAAAAGTCATTGGATGTCAGGCCTCTGCAAAGTATTGAAGATTCCATCACTGGGACGCAATTAAGGAAGCGTTGATACTGTACACGACCATAGTGTTTCAGGAATGTTCCACAACGAGAATAAAAAGAAGCCAGTGTTTGGAAGTCCACAAGTGTTGTCAGGCTTTACCTGTGTACAAGGGGGAGCCACGGGGGCTGTTTTCTGTCTAAATTAGAGACCTCTGGCCACAGTGCCTATTGTGTTTTCCACTTGCATTATTAACTTTCCTTCCTTCCCTCTTAGTATCCACATCGGTTCATAACCTCGTGGAGTGGCCACCAGGAGGTATCCTACATCCACGCCTCTAAAGCCCCTTCTGCTCCCCCCCCCAACCCCCTCACCCGGGTCCCTGGGGCCAACACCATCACCTCCCGTAACACTACTGTAGGAGGAAAATCGAGGGCGGTGCAACACCTTAATCCCAGCAGAGGTAACCAGATCTCGGGGAGCTCGAGTTCACCCTAATCTACAAGGAAGTTTCAGGTCAGCCAGGGCTACGTAGCGATACCGTGCTTAAAAAACAAAAACAAAAGAGAGTGGAGGCGGGAATTGAGGCTAAGACTGTGGGGAGGTCCTGTCAAATTCTGACGGAGTGGGTCATTGCAACAATTTAGTAATGGCTAAAGCTCTGTTTGCAGACGCGAACCCGCGGCTAACAGGCATAACAAACGCAACAGTCTTCCTGAGCTCACGCCCAAGATTGTATTATTCGTGGTGCAAGTCCCTGATTGTGGGGACTTGGGCTTCCACAGCACCTCCACTACAAGAACTCCTATGTGGTTGGGACACTGGAGCGCGAGCACGCAAGCGGAACGGTCAAGAACCCGAAAGCCGCTAGCAGTCACGAAGACTGACGCCACGCCCCCAAGGCCGCAGGAGTCTGCGCAGCGGGTGGCGGGAGGGGGAGAGGCAGAGCTGCGCATGTGCAGCGTCCACTTTTAGCGCTACTTCGGCTAGCCCGGGGCAGGAAGCGGAAGGCTGACCGGGCGTAGTTAGACGCTCACCAACGGAAGTCCCGCCTGTCTTGCTCAGCCTGTTCCCGGAAGTGCATCTGCTTGTCTCGGGCGAGATGGCTTCAAGGTTACTTCGCGGAATGGGCGCTTTGGCGGCGCAGGCCCTGAGGGCCCACGGGCCCCGTGGCGCGGCCGCGACCCGATCCATGGCTTCTGGAGGTACGTGGTCAGCAGGGCGCGTCAGGCCAGTGTCCTTGGCCTCTGGGGTGGTTGGTGATGTGCGGTCGAGCGGGGTCGGCCATTAGAGCTCTCTCGAGCCCTGCTGACCACCTTAGGCTCCGGGAGCCGGCGCTCCGCCCGGTCTTGCTGTAATTTCGGCCGCCCACCCGATTGACCCCGCTTTCAAAGTGCCCTAACTGGAAGGTGCCGGATGACCTTGGAAGACAGGGACTTGGAGGGATGAGAAAGCGCTGGACCGACATTCAAATCCCTTGCCTGCCTCCAGCTCATATACTCATGACTTAATTTTAGGGAAAGTCGAAAAACCAAGCTTCCGTGGTAGGAAGGGAAACCCGGCACGGCTTGGGAGTCATGCCTCAGTGGGCTTAGTTAGGGGACTGTGGAAATGGGTAGCTTGGGAACCCACCAAAGAAGCGTATAACGTCACCTTTCTCGTGTTGATCTTTTTAGCGTGTATTCGTCGTGATGTTATCCGTTGCCGTAATTCATTTTTCTTCTTTTAGGTGGTGTCCCTACTGATGAGGAGCAGGCTACTGGGCTGGAGAGGGAGATCATGATAGCAGCACAGAAAGGACTGGTGAGGAGAAACGCTGTGTCCTCTAGGGCCCTTGGGCTTGGATGGGATCAGAGAAGTCTCCTGTCAGCCAGCGTTTGGTCCTGACAACCCAGCTTGTAGGAACAGCCCCTTTGCAGTGTGCAGTGGCAAGGGTTATCTGTCATAATTAGCCAACAGTCAACTCTTGTCTCTTTCAGGACCCATACAATATGCTACCTCCAAAGGCAGCTTCGGGCACCAAGGAAGACCCTAATCTAGTCCCATCCATCAGTAACAAGAGAATAGTGGGCTGCATCTGTAAGTACCTTGTTTTTGTTTGTTTAGAACCTACTACACAGAATGTCTACAAATTGCTTCAGATACGTGTGTATGCCGGACTCTGTGTGCATAAAAATATGTGTATAAATTGTTGTAAGGGTTCTTGACTGTCTTAAGTCTCAGTGTTGCATGAGAAACCACAGAAGTCCTATGTCCCTGGAGCTGTAGTTACAAGCAAGGTTGTGAGCCACTTGGTGTGGGTACTGGGAATTGAACTCAGGTCCTGTGGAAGAGCAGTCCATGCTCTTAATTGCTGAACTATCTTTCTAGCCCAGATTATAAGCCAGGTACTGTTTGTTTCAGGCACTAGGGATACACAAGAGTACAGTTCCTGTTTTGGAATTCTCCATAGGGACTGGAATTGTTAGACCCTACAGTGACCCCATACAAGGTTTATCTTACTCACAGGTAAACTCAGCCCCGTGTTTTCATTGGAAGGAGCGGAGCTTGGAGTGGTCCTTTAGTCAGTGGCAGTTTTGTTGCTGTGTCTGAAGTGTCTGTAGGAAACAGGTGAATGTTGAAAGCCTCCCTTTGTCCATGGACACTGGGTGACTTTCAACTGTCTTTCCCTTTCAGGTGAAGAGGACAACTGTACTGTCATCTGGTTTTGGCTACACAAAGGCGAGAGTCAGCGATGCCCAAACTGTGGAACCCATTACAAGCTGGTGCCCCACCAGATGGCCCACTGAGCCCCTGTGTTAACTTTTCAGAATGTAAAGGAAAACTTCTCTCTAATAAAGACTAGCCGTTGCGCTGGCTCCTCCCATAGCTGGCTAGTCTTATTTCTGTAGTTTTTTTTATATATTGAGACCACCTATCTCTTGATACTGGCTTGACATCCACTTAGAATCTAAAACCAGTATAGAGTTGTTAGAATTTTATTTTTAAAAAATTTTAAACTTTTTGTTGTTGTTTGTTTTTCAAGACAGGGTTTCTCTTTTCTCTGTGTAGCCTTGGCTGCCCTGGAACTCACACTGTAGCCCAGGTTGGCCTTGACCTCAGATCTCGAGTGCTGGGATTAAAAGCATCTGCTACCACAGCCTGGCTAAAAATTCTTTTCAGTTTAACTTTTATATAATGATAGAGGTGGCAAAACCCAAGGGGGATTGTTAAGGGCAAGAGCGGTGACCATATGCTGGCGTTGCTCTGGTCTCCATGGTTCTGTTTTGCTGTCATTCGCTACTGAGCCACTTTTACCTTGACGCTGGACTTAGGGGAAGGACATTATAGAGCTCCAGTCCACTCTGGCCACCAATGAGAACTGTCACTGATCTCTATCTGTCAATGGTTCCCTTTAAAGGAGAGAGAATTAAGAAAGAGAGAAACTCTAAGGTGGACACAATGTGTCATGAAAGTCTCAGTCACTTGAGAGTCTGCCGTGAGAAGATACCTGAGCCTGGGCAACATGGAACTTACTCTATAAAATAATAGTAATAATTTGAACTTACTATTGGTATCTAGGTATTTACTAAATATTTTTGTGTGTTGAGGTTTCCTTTGGAAATACTCACAGAATACAAATTAGGGAGGACAGCAACAACTTGTCTTGGCCAGCGAGTTTATGATGTGCTGATGAAATTCTCAAAACAGATACCTATAAAGTGGAAACATCTTCTCATTCTGTGTTGAAATTTGCCAGAGGTGACTTTGGTTACTATCTATTAAGTGAGTCACTGTACATAATTTCAGGGGTTGATTTCAGGGATAGAAAGCTGAGTAGCCCACCATCTCGGTGACCTGTTTGGAAGGTGCAGTCTAAACCTTTGCTTTCACTCTGCTGCGAATGATCTTCTCTGCTTCCAAGCACTCAGGCAGCAATGGCCACTTGAGGCCTTTCTTTCCTGTGGGAAGGGAATCACACAGAGCTATTAAATCTTATTCTGCCAATCCCACTTGAAATGCTGCTCCTCACTAGCTGTACCCTGAAGACTCTGTATACTGCTGGGAAGTGTTCCTGTCTGCAGCCTGGTGCACTGCACTGTTTGTTTTACACGCTCCATCACGTTGTATAGAAAGATCTAGTTCATTAGGGCAGTGTGTGTTCTCCCAGGCTTCTCATTGCCAAATCCCCCTCACTGCTTTCCTTTTAACAATTGTTACCTGCACAGAAAGGAAAATCTCTAGGACATTTCCAGGCTTTGGTATGCAGAATAATCCACTCAAGGTGTCCACATCCTAACTCCCCCAAACATGTATGTACATGTACGTACAGCAAATAGGAATTAAGGTTGTGGATGGAATTGGGGTTGCTGACCTTAGAGCCAGGGACAGCTGGCTGGCCGGCCTCCTTTTGTTTAGCTGCCCGGCCTGATGACTGAGTCCAATCCCTGGGACCCTCATGGTGGAAGGAGGGAACCACCTCCTGTTGTCCTCTGCCCTCCACACACATGCTAGGGCATATATGCACAGGAATAAAGGAGCCAAGGAATGCAGATGGTCTCTGCAAGGCAGGCAAGAGTGATTATCTAGTTTCCAGATATGAAGACCTATAGGAGCTCTAATTTTAGCTCAGTGAGACCCATGTTGAGCTGGTATGTAAGATAATAAAAATTTTATATCCTAAGTCACTACATTTGTGATTAACTTTTTATAGCAGCAATAAGAAACTAAAACAGACTAGTGAATCCTTGAATCCATAGGCCTTTCATTTAGCTGCACTTTGGAATCACCCAAGATCTCCGAGTCTTAGGACCCAGGCCGTCCATGCCATGGACGCAGTCTCTGGGGGTGGGGACTTGGGTAGCAGAGCTCTGGCTCCCCAGGTGCTTCTAGTCTTGCCTAGCCATATGGGCTTGAGCAGCTCCTGTACCTCCCAGGAGCATTTGGGCTCTGAAGGAAATGCAGTGTTGTATACAGAACAGGGCCTCAGCTGAGCTTCCTGTCACCAAGGAAATAGAAAGTCAAATTATCTTCAAGGTTAAGAATAAACATTTCCAGGACCACTTGCAAATTGCCAATCTGATGCTCCATCAGGTATGTATGGTTTTTTGGTTTTGGGGTTTTTTTGGCTCTAACTGGCTGGTGTGGAACTCCCTGTGTAAACCAGGCTGGCTCAAACCTGTCTGCTTCTGCTTCTTGAATGCTGGAATTAAAGCTGCATGCCACCACTGGTGCAGCTTTTTGTTTTGGTTTTAATTTTTCTGTGTGCACAAATGCATGTACATTGTTTGTGGCCATATGGTCCATGGCACACATAGAAGTCAGGACAACATTGTGAGGTTGGCTCTGTCTTTCCATTGTGTATGGGTTTGGGGGTTGACTCATGACACCAGGCTTGTGTGCTAAGTGCTTTTACCCACTGAGTGGCATCTTTAGCTCTTACACTACATCTTACAGACTCTTAATTCCTCCAGTGTGACTATCAAAATTAGGAAAGTACAGTTTATATATTTGTCACCTAATCCTTAGGCATCAAGTTTTCCTAAATATTCATTAGTTTTGTATTTTTTATGATGCATGCGTGAGTGAAAAATGTTGCTATATAGCCCAGCTACAAACTTCAGGTCCTTCTGCCTCAGCCTCCTAGTTGCTGGAATTACAGGTATGTGTCACCACATCCAGCTTTTCAGTCTTTCCCAGCAAGAGGATCCAGTTTAGAGTCACATTTCCTTCCATTGTGATGCCTGGGGTAGTTCCTGTCTTATTCATTCTTTTTGACCTTGTCTGTAGTTTTTAAATTTTAATAACCCAACTTCCATTTGTGCTGTTTATATACTTGTGGGTGTGTAGCCATCTACTGGAACACAGGTCAATTTAGCAGCAACTTAAACACTTAAAAAACAGACTCTCTCCCACAGAAGCAATCAACTGCCCATAGTCCCTGAGTTAGAGGTGGGAATTCATGAACCTGTTTCCACGCCATGCTAGAAGGCTCACTGGCTTGATCTTGTGCAGGCGTCCAGAGCTGCCATGAGTTCCCAAGTGCACTAGTCCTGCTTATCACAGCAAGAAGACAGTTTCACTCCAGTCCTTCCCAACCCCTGGCTCTTACAAACTTTCCGCCTCTTCAGTGGTCTGAGTCTTGAAGAAGGGGCAGGAGGAGTACCATGGGTGTCTCTTCAGTGGCTGAGTTCTCTAAGGGGTCATGGAGTCTTTGAACTTTGACCAGTTGCGAGTTTGCAGTAAGGAGCATCCACTGTACAAACTGACTTCTCTGTTAAGGTCTGAGAGCTGCACTAATTAAATGAGAATTTAGAGGGGAGTTTGATACTGTCTTTTTAGCAGAATAATGGCCATAGGTTCATCCTGGGGGCAGTAAGCCTCCCCAGCCACCCATGCTTGGACAGATTTGCTGCTCCCAGCCATGTTTCTTCAATCAGCAGTTGGTTACTCCCTAGACTTTGGTGTCACAATCGCACCCATGGGCATCTCTTGCCAGGCCAGTCATTTCAGTTCACAGCTGGGTGAGACTTACCTCTTCCCCCACAGCAGCCTGCTAACACCTTGCATTGCTGAGTGAGCCAGCAGGGAGGAAGCTTCTGGCAGTTCCAGTGTAATTTTTACATCCCCTGTCACCAATGTGTGGGTATCCTTAGCAATAGGATATCTTCCCATCAAGTACTAGGGGCAACCAGAAGTAAGCCACAGCCTGAATTATTTTGAGAGTCCCTCAGACACAGGAACACAAGGGGAGGAAGTCTATACATGAAGGCAGGCTTTCAAGTAAGTACTTTATTAACTGAGCCATCCCTTCAACCCTCAGACAGGGTTTCTCTGTATAGCTCTGGCTGTCCTGGAACTCATCCTGTAGACCAGGCTGGCCTTGAACTCAGAAATCCGCTTGCCTCTGCCTCCCAAGTGCTGGGATTAAAGGCGTGCGCCACCACCGCCCAGCAACTCACAACTATTTTATTGTTAACGCTTATATTACAGATTGGAGTATGGAGGGCTGCTTCAATCTGGTCCATGTGTTGCTTAGACACATGAGCTCTTTACAATGCCATAGACATAGTGAATCTTGTGTTTTCCCCCTAGGGAACTGAAGCATAGTGCCTAGAAGCCAAGGTCTGGACACTGCTCAGTTTTTGGGATGCCACTAATTGTAGGCCGACAGCAAACAGGTAGAAAACCTGTGTATATATTCTAACCTAGTGCTTTCTTGCACACAGGTGTTCTTGTCAGCATTAGAAGAGTAAAACCAGCTCATACCTGTAACTCAATACATGAGGCTTAGTCTAGTTGCTTTCCTCAGCTGTAGCTCTATTATAGCAGGTTACCCCTTACCAGGCCATCCTGGCCAGAGGGGTGTGGGGGCTATGCAGGGCTTTATCTTAAAGATACAAGGGGCCATTCCTGTGAAAACAGCAGCAGAGCTAGCAAGCAAGCAGAGCACAGGATGGGTATGCTTAAGGTAGGGATGGAAAGACCACAAATATGGCAGCCTGTGGTTCCTAGAAGTGATTTGGCCCACGTCACACCAGCTGGTATATTTTCCCAGGAACTGGAATTCTACTCAACAAAGAACTGGTGTTTCTTCCTCCCCCCACAGCTATATTTACTCATAAGGACTCATGAATATTTTATTGTATGGCTTATAACTCATTACAGGTTTGAGGTGGTTACCCGCACAGTAGATTATGAGCAAACACACTAGGTGGGCAGGATGGAGGAGGGTCAT
>JADRCD010225918.1:2844-33260 GCA_019843815.1 Montemys delectorum
GTATGTATGTAGTAAGAAGGGTATGCGTGTAGTGAGAACAGTATGTATGTAGTGAGAAGGGTATGTATGTAGTGGGAAGGGTACGTATGTAGTGGGAGGGGTATGTATGTAGTGGGAAGGGTATATATGTAGTGGGAAGGGTATGTATGTAGTGGGAAGGGTTTGTATGTAGTGAGAAGGGTTTGTATGTAGTGAGAAGGGTATGTATGTAGTGGGAAGGGTACATATGTAGTAAGAAGGGTATGTATGTAGTGAGAAGGGTATGTATGTAGTGGGAAGGGTACGTATGTAGTAGGAGGGGTATGTATGTAGTTGGAAGGGTACGTATGTAGTGGGAAGGGTATATATGTAGTGGGAAGGGTATGTATGTAGTGGGAAGGGTACATATGTAGTTAGAAGGTGTTTTAGTCAGGGTTTTTATTTTTGCACAAACATCATGACTAAGAAGCAAGTTGGGGAGGAAAGGGTTTATTTAGCTTATTTCCACATGGCTGTTGATCACCAGAGGAAGTCAGGACTGGAACTCAAGCAGGTCAGGAAGCAGGAGCTAATGCAGAGGCCATGGAGAGATGTTCTTTACTGGCTTGCTTCTCCTGGCTTGCTCAGCCCGCTCTCTTATAGAACTCAAGACTTCCATCCCAGAGATGGCACCACCCCTTTGATCACTAATTGAGAAAATGCCCCACAGCTGGATCTCATGGAGGCACTTCCCCAACTGAAGTTCATTTCTCTGTGATAACTCCAGCCTGTGTCAAGTTGACACACAAAACTAGCCAGTACAGAAGGGTACACAATGATAGCTATCAAGGTGACTCCCACTGCCAGAAACTCCAGGAGTACTATAAAAAGCAGCTACTGCCAATTTCGGTGGCTTTAGCAGGCTAGTAGTAGTCATAGCAATCCAGAGACAGGTCAGAGTGGGACTCCTCAGAGGAAAGTACACCGGGAGAAGTCAGATCTTCAGAGCAGAGCAAAAGCATCCCTGTTCCTTAGGGAAAGGAGGAGCTGCCTCTGAGGAAGTCGGAGGAGGGCGGATTCTTCATCTTCCCCTTATTGCCTTTGTTTCTACAGCATTTCTTCACATTCTGCATGTGGTGAGCACCTCTGGCCTTTAATGCTTCCTGACTTCCTCTCAAATGAGCAAAAGGAGACCCCAAGGGAAGATGAAACTCTTGGGCATCCATCTGTGTGCACCTGGGTTCAGCTGTCTGGCAGATATGGATGAAGTCCTTGGTCTTACCCTCTACAGTAGTGTGATGTTTCTGTGCTAAATTCAGACTATTAAGTACTGAATTCAATTCTTTGTCTTATTAAGTGGGTTCTTGAACTCATGTAAAGGGGTCTCTGCCGACCCAGTCACTGTTCCAAAGGACACTACCTTACTTCAAGCTCATGAGGATAATAAATGCAACTCCAGTTCTCCAGAGCTCAAGAAGAAGTCAATACCAAGAGACAGTGTTGTACATCAGGACGCTTGTTGCTCTGTAGTATGGGGTGGCATGAGAAGAGGCCTTTATCAGAAAAGGGCATAAAGGAATTTTCTAGGGTGACTACCTAGGGGAGTGCAATTATTGAGTTCATCCAACTGAACAAGTAAGACTAATGCTTTACTTATTTTATGTAATATCTATTGCCACAAATGTTAAAACATTTAAAAATAAGGAACATCCATGGGGGTAACCTGCCCTTTTAAATCTATGGATCCAGGTGTAGAATAAGAATGTGTAGGATCCACTGTCCCCTCTGCATTGTATCTCCAGGCCCAACCCACTGTCATACTTTCTATTTTAACACCTGAATGGAGCCAAGCGATGTCTGGTTGCTCCTTCCTACAGCCTCCCCAATGATTTGGGTACGACCTCTTTTTTGGAGGCATTCCTTCCTACTGGCCATGTAGTGTAACCACTAGGATGACTCCTGTATTCCTTCCAAGCTATAGCATGCCTGGGAAGAAGGCTTGTCACAGTTTGGGCTTAGGATGAATATAACAGGAAGTTACCAAGCACCTCACTGGAAGCACTGGCTCTGTGGAGAAGTACACCATCAGAAGCCAAAGCAGACTGTCTGCGATCACCACGTACTGGGCTTGCTCTGTTTACAATCCACATTGTATGTCCTCTATGCTATCTCTTAGAACAGGAATACTGCCAGCAGCTCACTCTGCTTTTTCTCTGAGCATAATGCTGTCAAAACATATGGATTTCCCAATATTTAACCACTTTAGATTTGTCAAGTGGCAATTTTATGTTTTGAACTATATTTCTTACTTATCATACATATTGCCAGACGGGACAGCTTCTGGAACTGTGAGGACCACTGCTATAGCTTTGTTCATTTCAAATATTAACCATGATATTTGCCTCTTGTGTACTGAGAACACTGTTTTCAACTGCTCTAGAACAAAACCAATGGGTTTATAGAGTTAGCTGTTAATAGCATAGACAGCACATGGATGTGTGCACAGCCTGTCACCTAAATGTGCTTTGCTTAATATTCACAGTATTCTGAACACAGGTTCTATTTTTAGATAAAAATAATAACAAAGTTCCATAGCAGATAACTGCCAAAGGCGAGAGCAAGGGCCCTCCAGTATAAGTCAGTCAAAGGTTCTTTAACACATTCCTTACTTATGCTTTTCTTTTCTTGACTACTTTTTCAAAGTGGCCACCCTGGCAGATTCACAACTCAAGTCACAGAAGAAGCTTGTTTTGGTTTCCTACTCTATTTCCGTGATAAAATACTCTGACAAAAGTAACAGAGAAGCTTCAGTCCATCACTGTGGGGGAGTCAGGGCTGTAGAAACAGAAGCAACTGGCCTCATCCCACCCATAATCTAAGAGCCGAAGGGAGTGAACTAATGCATGTGCTTGTGTCCAGCTTACCTCTTCAGCTCTCCTACAGTCCAGCAATTCTTGCCTGGGGAATGGCGCCTCTCACAGTAGGCAGGTCTCCCCAACTCAATTAATTAAATAACAATAGCTCCCCGCAGCATGGCCACAGACCACTGATCTAGACAGTTTCTCACAGGTACTCTTCCCAGGTGTAATGGATTGAGACAACTTGAAAATTAACCAGCAAATCTACCAAAAGTTTTAATTAATCATAAAACCTAAGCAAACCATCCTCAGAGAAGCTATATTTGCCTGGTATTGCTTTTTGACGTCAGCTTGAGTATTGTTACATGAGTAACACTTCCCAAATATGGCACAAGGGGCAGTCTGGCCCAATCTCCATGGCTTCTAAAATTCTCCTGTACTTATTGACCTAATGTCAATCAGTCCACTAATTATTGTCTTTTTCATCAATTTTGAACACACTGATGATTAGAATCCATTGAGAAATGATTCCTACTATCATAGACTAAAGGTACATTTTATTCAGTCCTTTCAAAGGCAAGAAGCATGCATCACTATATGACAGACAGCAGCAAGAGCAGCAATGGGTGGCATGCAGTTCATTGGTGGACACTTCCTACCATGCCCAAGGCCTTGGGTCAAAGTTAGACTACAATATTTGAGCCCAGTGAGGGAAGATACACAGACGTTTAGTTTTAAATTCACTCTCATTAACTAGGGCTGGTCAGAGATGACATTGTTTCCTCTGTAATCACTGCCCCTGCCAAGATTTGTTTGTTTGTTTGTTTGTTTGTTTTACAAAAACAAACCACCAAAGGATTACCAGAAATCCAACTGAGTATACACTTTTCACTTTCTGGTATTTCAGTCAAAAAGCACAAAAACAACTTCTAACAGTAAGAGAAATGCTACTGATGTTTTACTTTGGTTTTGTTCATGTGCCTGCCCTCAATGAAACATTTAAAAATCATCCACAGCATTGGCCTTCAAAGCTCTCACTGTTTAGAAAACGTGTTAACCAAAATTCCAATCTGGAGTTATGTCAAGAGCAACAGTACAATAAAATAGAAGGCAGAGAAAGGCTAGACTGGCTTGAAAATAGCCACTGTAAATCTGAAAATGGCACAAAACACACATATATAAGCAGACTGCTGTATTTGTATTGGACAAGACATCCATCTATTTCCACCTACATTACTACTCCCAGGGTCTACTCTAATACATTTACCATGTTAATAAGAGTGGGTAATGAGGAGACCCACAACCCATTACAGGGCCGTATAATAAAAACTTTGTAGTAGAGAACAATGAATTCCAATGAACCTTTTTATTTACATGATCTGAGTTACCCACTCTATGCTGCTTTTCATTTATTTCATATTAATGACTATTTCTCCTTTGTCTCCAGCATTCTTTTAGGAATAAAGTCAGAGATTATAAAAACAATCATTCATTCAATAAATAAATCAATCAAACAAACACCCAAAAGGGTTGTGACACTAACCCTGGGGTCCTTGGTGTCAGGAGAACACTGTCTGTGTAACAGTCTATGTCTAGCTTCTGAAGCTTCATTAGAGTCCACAATTCTGCACCTGTCCAAAGATGTGTGCAGAATTTCTGTTCCCAGTAAAAGCCCAACCCAGAGGTGCATTGCAACCTTATTTACATTCATGCTTTTATCATAGGCACATGCCCCACACCTCCAGGATGCTCACAGGCAATGCACCGTGACAGCCCCGAGGGAGAGATGACAATGTGGCTCCCAAGCACACCACTAATATCAACTTTCTGCCTGTGACCAACAGCCTCTGCAGAGAAAGCACACAGAACTCTGACTCTGCAGGCCGGGTCATCTGGAAAAGTGAATGGATCCTGTCCCTTGGGACTGGGTTTGTCACAATGCACACTTGTCACAGGCTGGCAGGCCATTTTTCTGCCATAGTCCACCAAATCCTACAAATCCTCCGGGCCTTCTGCAATAAGCTCTTCATACTTTGGCTCTTATTTAATGTTCACATGGAAAAGCAACTGTGCGTGGGGTGATCGTAAAAGCCTTATAGAAAATTATAGCATATGTGGATGGAAACATGAAGGAAGACATTATTGCTCTTCTGAAGCTATATGGGAAAGAAAACAATATCCCTGTGAGACACAGTCTAGCACAACAGGTGCTGTGGTGACAGAGGGGGCCCTTTCCAGAAAGAAGGGGACCATGCATGTGACAACCTTATTATCATATGGAAGGTTTTAATGAGGTCATTTACATTTGTCTGTGTCTCAGATCTGAATGTCTCTCAAATATGTGTCACTGATCACTAATATAGTGTAAGAAATTAAATGACAATAACTACTGCTAATCTATCTATCTATCTATCTATCTATCTATCTATCTATCTATCTATCTATCTATCTATCTAGAGAAGCTTCTCAAAGTTAATTAGTGAAAACAAATACAATATTTATCCCAACCAGATATGTTATTTATTTTTGCTGTGCTGGGGATTGAACTCAGGGCCTCTGGGCATGCTAGGCAAGCATTCTGCCAGTAAGCTATAACCCTAACCCTAGCTGACATATGTCTGAATGTTCAATAGTGAAAAATAAAAAGAAACCATGGTAGTACAATGAGTATCCTCAGGCAATCATCGAGGGGAAATCGAGTTAAATTTTATACCTGTGGAAAACACTAATGGTATGGTTTAGTAAATGAATGTGTTTGTAGCTTTGAAACTCGTATCCACAGCATTTTTAAATGTGGCTGTCCTAAGCATTCTCCACTCATGGGAAGAAGCATATACTGGAGAGCTGAGGCAGTTTACTATTACAGTATTCTGTTAGTGTGTGTAAGACCCTGGACTCAATTCCTAACACTTCGAAGAAAAAAGGTTTTCAAAATGTTGGGTGACTTCTGAAAAGCTAACATGCTTTGTTTGAAAGCCCAGAGTATATTTGAGGACGAGAGCCCAAGTTGGTAACAGTTGGGAAGGGAGAAGCCAGGGAAGGTGCTGGGCCACAGAAAGTGCCTGTGGATGCTGCTTGAGCACAGCAGTGCACCTCAAATGCTGCAGCCTGACGGTCACCTGAGAGCTTACACTGGTCTTGGTGTAAGATCTTACTCCAGACTGGCCATTTTCAATTCGCATTGCGATCTAGCAGGCTGCAGTGCAGCTCAAGAAGCTACATTTAAACAGTATCCCAGATTATGGCAAGGCTGCAAATGCATGCACCAGTTTGAGTGATGACACTAAGAGACAGTAGGGAACCTCCAAAACTTCCTGTGTGAAGGAGCGATGTAACCAAAGCCAGTTTTCCAAAGATTAGTCACTTAGCCCTTAGTGCGAGGAGGGTTATAGCAGGGATGAAGCAATAGACCTCCATGGGCTCTGAAGAGAAAGGCAGGGCTAACGGCCAGAGTGAGTCTGGGAGGTAAGTGAAAGTAAATCTATAGATTCAGTTTCGCTCCATGAAGGGCTGCTGCTACGGACTAGTCTATAAGAGTGCCACCATTATACAGTGGTATAGGGAAGATCCTATACCACAGACCCTATACCACAGAGGCCTTTGCTAAGTGCTCTTCACCAGCAGTGTGGTCACCACCTATTACGGTGCAGTATGGATGGATGCTGGTGTCTGCCCATTCTTGCTGAAATGACCTTACTCTCCTCCATCACTTCCTATGTCCTTACAGGCACGGGTTGACAGTGCCTTGCCCTGTCCTCTGCCCTGTAGCTGGGAGGGCTCCATATTGATTCTGATCAGTGCAGTGGCTTCTTGCTCTTTACTGCAGGCAGAACTACAAACAGTACGGAATGCAGGACCTCCATAACTGCAGCAGGGAGATGCCCCAGTCATGGGCGGCCAGAGCAAGAAACATACTGGGTTACATCGCCAAGCTTTCTAGGTTATTTGCCACCATATCATGTGACTGACCAATCCTGACTGACAGCCACCACTACTGATACAGTAGCTCTGGGACCTCTGGAGTAGTTCCAGGAACCCAGAAGATCTGTGGCTCCTAGTGCCCAGATATTAATTTATATGGGGAAGTGATTGAAGATCCTGGCAGTGATCCTCTCCACCCCCACACACCTCCAGGCCTTGGGGAATTTGGCAAGGCCAAAGCTTCCAAAGGGCTGTTAAACTACAGACGCTTTTGACATCAGTAAGATACCTGTTGTTCTTCTCTTTCTTGCCCCCTGTGTCTACCACTTTCCTATGTGGCTTTTGTTTCCACCCGCCACACCACTCCAGACTCCATCGCCTACAGGCAGAGTTCTAACTAACAGGCATGGCACAAGTCTGTTAAGATTCAAATACTTTCAGGTGGTAGTTTTGATTAAAAAAGCAAGTGCTTTTAAGTTGAGAATATAGTTGGATACTCTCTTCAGACCTTTCACTTCACACCAAACCACAGACAGGTCAGAGGGCTCTGATATCACTCAGCTCAGATGCACCCTAAAATGAGATATTTGAAGCCCTAAAATGAGATATTTGAAGTTTGCAAATAAGTGCAAAAACAGGTTCTCTTTAAGCAGAGTACTAAAATAATCAAATAAGGCCATTTCCAAGGTGACTCTTGAGTTCCGGTCTTATCTCAAGCCTTGTTTCCGTTGAGGCCAGCCCCATGTCTCCAGTGAGCAGTGAGCAACGCTCCGGGAAAGCACAGCGGCATCAGAGAGTGGTAGGAAGCGGGACGGAGACTGCACAGAACACTTGGTGTTCTTAGGTGGCATTGATAAACCAGATCCAAGTTTCTCTTTGATAAAACAAAGGAGCCAGAATCTTTTTGACTCGAGCTTCCTATGCAATGCTGAGCTAGGATTCCCTTTCAAAGAATCGTGAAAGAACAACTTCACCTCTCCCACACTCCTAACACATTTTTAAATTATATTTATTTATTCATCGTGCGTATGCTCCCATGGATGTCAGAGGACAATGTGGAGTCAGTTCAGTCCTTCCACCACGTGGGTCTCAGAGACTCAGGTCATTGGTCTCAGCAGCAAACACCCTTAATCATGGCGCCATCTCTCACATCCTCCCCCATGTCCTCCACTCCCTTCCTTTCCCCATTCTTTTTATGTCTCCTATAACTCAGGTAAAGAACAAATCAAAATTTTCTCTAATCCATCATCAACTCAGCCATTATGTTTCTTTACTTTGGTTAGACATTCTTTTGTTATTTGTGCCTAAATCTGCAGCAGTTAGAAAGCCCATGCGAATGTAGTATGATTTTTCCAACTTCATTTAGGTAAGAAGGAAAAACAAGAGCTCACAAAACATCTTGCCAAAACTTCCATGTTTTTCTAATATCTACTAGGCTGAAAAAGTAATGCAAGCCAGTTGGCTTTGCTATTTTTTTCTCTTCTGTATTAATCAGTACTGACTGTTTTCCATGATCAGTGGATTCAGTCTGTTATCATGCAGTGATCCATTTATGTAGGATGTTTCCTATGCCTAGGGCCTTTCATAAATGATGTCTTCCACACTTCCTTTGAAAATCAGTGCTTCTTATACACTGTAATGTAAGCACATCATAGTAAAATACTTAAATTGTAAACAATTCTTATTTTTGGGGATAATTATTAAACGTATCCTTTGTATATTTTGTTTATGTTCTGACAAGCACAAAATTTGATAATAGTCTATAGTCCACTGTGTAACTGGATTCTTTTCCATTTATTGGTATAGAGAAAACATCTTTGACTGCTAGGATACCATATATAAACATTCTATGATTTACTGAGTCTTCCATTGTCAAGCCGTTCTGGTATTGTACACGTCACTGTAATCCATGTTTGCATGCACACCTTTGATGGTACATGCTAAGATTAGTGGATAGCAGGTTTGGTGACCCACACCTGTAATGTCAGCCCTCTAGAAGCTGAGGCACTGCAGGATGTTGACTTCAAGGCTAATCTGGGTTACACAAGGAAACCCTGTCTCAAAAGAAATCAAAGTAAATTAACTTTAGTCAAAGAGTAGGTGTATTTTCAATTTTGATATACATATATCATAAAACTGCTTTTCAGAAGATTCCTATTGATCCTGGCTTCAACAAATAAATAGATGAGTGTCCTTCATTATCCTACACTGAGGTGTAGTCCCTTAGTGTTGATGGAGGAGAGTGTCTCGTGATCCCGCCCTCAGACTTCCAAACGCACAAATATCCATGTCTCCTACAAAGAATGGTAGAGTATTGCATAGAACCTGTGTATAGCTTCCTACACATTTCAGGTCTGGATGGCTTATATTAACTGCCGACTGCTGCAAGTGCTACGTAGATAGCAGGGAACTGCACTGTTTACAAGAACAACAGGGAAAGTCTGAGCATGCTTGGTGCAGGTACAATTTTTCTTCAGATATTTTTGATCTTCAGATATTTTGATGTTGGCTCAGTAAGGAGTCAAATATGGGTAAGGAGTGCCAAATGTATTATCAACCCTTGAAGCCTTTGCCAACAGCTGAAAGGGTGGCCTTCTGTACAGCCTTTAATCACAATAACATACTTAGATAAAAAGACATTCAAGACCTCAGGTGACTGACCCAAAGTGGCAGCTACTTTTTAGGTTTCATTTCAATTTAGGTAACACTGGCACACTGTAAATTAGTAGGTAAGTCTTTTGTTCGGTTTCCACTGACCTTTTCCCCTTGAACATAGCTTCAGGCTTAGCTATTGAACTGTGGCCATATTGGATGTGACTGAGCTTGGGCATCCACCCTGTCTGCATCCTACAGAAAACTCTTAAATACGGTGACCACAATACCTCCCAGGTTATCTCACTTTCTTCTAACATACCTTACCTCTTTGAGAGGTCCAGGCTGCAGTCCCGTCTCCTGGAAAATGGTGGTCATAAGGACTGTTCTCACTGATATAGTGGGACAGAAAGCTGCTATGAGACTACCAAAACTTGATCACAAGCAATGTTCCCTTTCCTCTCTTGAAACCACTGACCAGTAAATGAAGGTTCTACCAACTCAGAGCACTCTGAGGTGAGACCCACTGGGCCCACAGAGGAGAGAGATTATGGGTTTTCCTGTCCAATTCCCGGGCGTCCTGGGTGATATCTGGTGTTCACTGGTGGCATGTGACTGATGGTCCTCACTGTAGCCCTGCCATCAACACTTCTGCTCTCTGCATCTTCTCGCACTACAGAGTGAAGTCAGCACTGGGGATCTCCAATTTGGGGGGGTGATTTTCTACACAGCAACAGATATGGACTTTCATACTAGTCTTACTTGAGAATGGCTACCTTCCTACTGGTGAGGATAAATCATTTCCTTAGGTGCTGCGAAACTTCCATAGGGACAGTGTAAACATATTAGCTGCCCTGCCCATTAATATACAGTTCAGGATCACTATGTGGGAGGCAGCCTTCCATCTCTCCCACACTCTGTCAGAGCTAAGTGGTGGATTCCCCACAAGTCATCAAGCAGCTCCAGGATCAGCACTAAGGGTGAAGGTCACAAAGTCCTTCCCATAAAGAAAGGAAAATACTCATCCCATCTTGTGAGGGCCCTGTCACAGAGACAGTTGTCACCATAGGGTCCAGCTAATGTTTCACAGATGTCTCCATGGCTGTGTAAGTGTAAAACCACCTTTCCAGAGACTGTGCAAGGTAACTGTCAGGCACGGTTTGCTATGTGTAAGAAGAAACTAATGGGAATGTTACTATGTCAAAAGAACACAATGATAATGCTGTGTTAATATTTATTTTGCAAAACAGATGAAATATAAGTTCTCTAATATAAGACCTAACACAAAACACCAGGATAGGGACAAACTATGACATTGATTAACCTGCATTTGTGAAGGCATTCGTTTCTGATGGCAGAAACACACACATAGGCACATACACAGGCATGCATGCACACACACACATGCATGGCAGAAAGGGGAATACAGAAGTAGGAGACTAACTTCTAGATTTGAAAAGGTAAGTGGCAATCTGGTAGCCTGGTAACAGTGCCACTGATGTGGCCAATTATGACAGTTTGTACAGCAGGACCAACATATAAGAACATAAGCATACACATGTATCATACCCCACTTAATCATATTTGGCAAATTCAATATATTAGTACAGTATGAGAATAATGTAGCTCATGCCATAACCTACTACAGAATAAAAATATTTTATTACTACTAATGCTGTTTAGGAATAAACTGCTGCAATTCCCAAATTAAATGGGACACTGTTTAAGCCCATTAGGTTCTATACTTCCAAGTTTTCAAAGATCCCATTACAAAAGTCAACTTTGACTTGCCTGTACCCAGCCCATGTGTGGTACTGGTTGAGTACTTTGATAGTATTATTGATGGTCAGGAAGGGAACTTAGAAGCCAAGAGTGTGTGTGTGGTGTAACAGAAGATAGACCTGAGCTACTCATTACATCCAAAACCAAGGCTGGGGGGAGTTTTAAATAACTAGAGAAGGTGAACAGCAACCTCAGTACTTAGCAGTTTCCTAAGGTGGACTTCTAGCTGCTGTGTATTCAGTCCAGGCACCACTCTCACTGTGTTACAGAGCATCCTAATGTCTACCCCAATCCCTGTCCTTTACGCAGTCAGCTTCACCATGACGAGAAACAAGGAAACAGTATATGCCTTGATCATGAACATGAGCTGCTTACAGAGACCAACACATTTGTCAAAAATGTGACACCAAGTCCAACGCTCTGGATCCTTGAGGACTTATCAGACCACTGGTGGCTTTTCTCTTGGAGTCCTCCTCCCCTCCCCTGCTGCTGGTTTCAGCAGAGTGCTGGGAATGCAGCCTAGCCTGGGAGGGCTGGAGTGCGCCAAGGGCTTGATTCATAGATCAGAGTCAGCTCACCACAGATGGTCCTTTCTAAAGCACATGCTCGCTGCCAGGACTGCAGTAACAGGGGCCTCCCTCACGATGGACCTGGCAAGCTTGCACTGAAACTGCATCGGGGAAGCTTGTCTTTTGTCATACTGCTGTGATTAGTAGAGATGGGCCAGACCTGAGTGGTGGATCTGAAGCTGCCGCCTTTCTGCTTTTTGGGGACTCCCTTCCCTACCTCGAATATACAGTCACCTAGTTCAGGGCACTAGCAACTAAGTCCAGGTGGAGGCAGGGATAACGAAAATTGTCCCTCTGTCTCAGAAGGACTTTATCATTCCCCTGGCCACCCACTTCCAATGGGCATCTATCTTGTCCCCTGACTCCTCAGTCCCTCCTCGGCCTTCAGCATGGCGCCCACTCCTACCCTTGTCACTTCTGCCAGGCCAGGCCCTTGCAGTCACCTCTACTGCTAACAGGCTCTAGCTGACCCTCTCTCCCGAGTCTGATCCAGTGCACAGTAACAATGCATTTCAGGTCCTCCTAGGTTTGAGCCATAGCTGCCCTTGGGAACATCTTTGGGAAAGAATTCTACCACCACACCTTACACTGCTTTAATGTTCAGTACATTAAGAAACTTTCTTAGAATAACACATTGTCTATCAAAGTTTGAGATAAGGTGAGTGTTTGATGCTTACTACTATATTACTAATATTTTCCTCTTCCGTTAAATTATTTTCATTTCTCAGGCTTCCTCTATAACCCTTCAATACAAATGGGCATCTTACATTGTTGCAACCACAACCATATACAGTGCTTTTCATTTTACATTATAACACTTTGATACTGTAACCCACTTCTTATGATCCTTAATGGCTACATGGCATTTCGTCAAGGTGCTGTACTGTAAGTTACTCAAGCATTCTTCTCTTTGGGGCATTTCACTAACCTAGCTACTGAAGGTTCACAGAAAATACAAGTGCTGCATAAATCCAGGCAGTATGGGAAGTATCCTTTTAGTAGAACTCATACCACATTAGACCAGGGGCAGAACGAATGCACACAGTCTGTCACCGGCACCCTTAACTCTGATTCTTCTTGCTGCTTTATGAGAATAAATGGTAGACTGTTGTCAGGAAGCTCTAAATCACTTCACAAATTATTAATGAAAGAATGACTTCAATTGCTGACTGAATGGAGCCACAGACTTAGGAAAAGGCACCAACGGAGGAGGGAGGAGAAAAAGGCAGCTGCAGAGGGGACTAGGGGAAGCTGAGGCAACGTTGCTTAGATCCAGGTCAGGGACTGTTTTCCTTCCTGGACATCTTGAGAACACAGTCACAGTTTGGAAACAGATGGGCTAATCTAAGTCAGAGGGGGAGGAGGCAACTGGGTGTCCTGGGGTTTCCATCTTGCCCTGTGGATATGTTTCATAAGTGGCTGCAGTTCCTTGTTCATTTCTTAGGAGAGAATTTCATGTAGCTCAGGATGGCCTCAGTCTCCATGCACTCAAGGAGGCTGGTCTCCAACTCCTGGCCCTCCCTGCCTCCACCTCCCAGGTGTGGGGGTGTAGGTGTGTACCACTCCCCAAGTCTTCCTTGCCCTTTCATGTTTTATTTATGGATTGAAAATGGAATCACTACTATTTTAAATTGCTTTTTTATGATCACTAGGCAGGTTGAACTTTTTAAAAACCGTTTTATTGATTCCTTGTGAGTTTTACATCATGTATCCCAATCCCACTCATCTCCTCAACTCTGTATCCACTCTCTACTCTTGCAACCCCCCCATCATGTATCCCAGTCCCACTCATCTCCCCGACTCTGCATCCACTCTCCACTCTTGCAACCCCCCATCATGTATCCCAGTCCCACTCATCTCCTCAATTCTTTGTATCTACTCTCCACTCTTGCAACTGTTCCCCGCCCCCAGCTAAAGAAAATAAAAACTAAAACAAAATAAACCAATCAAACAACAAAACCAATAGCAACAAAACCAATCTTGTCATGGAAGCTGTACTGCGTTACAGTGTGCCTCACAGTATAAACTCTTTTGTTCACAGATCTTTACATGCAAATGTTCATTGCAATGAGTCACTGGTGGGGTTCAAGGCTTCTGTTACACCATCAATACTGGACTCTCACCTGGACTCCTCTTGGCTATCCTGCTGTTGCCCTGTATTATGGAGATCCTTTGGCTTTGGATCTATAGGACTGGCCCTTTTACTCACTCCAGTTCATAGATAGGGTAGATGTTGGGGTGGGCCACCTCAAAACCCTGGATCTGTGCCTGGGTGGTAGCTGAGTTGGTCAGCCCGCCAGCT
Organism: Montemys delectorum; assembly: GCA_019843815.1. Taxonomy (NCBI): domain Eukaryota; kingdom Metazoa; phylum Chordata; class Mammalia; order Rodentia; family Muridae; genus Montemys; species Montemys delectorum. The sequence goes on from JADRCD010225918.1 coordinate 16,827, forward strand.
CTCTCAAAGCCTCACCACCAGGTAGAGCTCTCTAGCACTGTCCCAGGTTAGCTCACTCAGTATTGCAGGGGGCAGGGGGCTGGGCCAGCTCTCAAGAACTTACATCCTCAGGGCCTGCTCATCCACACTTTGCTATTAAGGGTAAGGTTGAACTTTTAGGTTTTATTTTAAACTTAGATAAACTGGTGACGTATTTTTATTCTATCGCTCATTTTCCTATTAGAATGACGTACGCTTTCATTGACTATTTGAGCTACTGTAACACTACTTTGAAGAAGCAAAACAGCACACATTCAGGCATAAACAAAGAAATGGAAACAAGATCAGAGGAACCGCTCTCAAGTGTTAATTATGGGTTAGTGATGGGAGTGGATACTTGGATTTTCTAGAAGTGTAATTTAAAAGGTAACCACGACTGACAGGGGAGCTCCACATGGTGGCAGTGCTCATGAGGTGGAGTGAGAACAACCTGTGGAAGACAAAGCAGCTGGATTTCTTTGTCCATCCTTCCATCTCCTTACTCAAGTTTTCTCTGTCTACCTCTGCAGAGATCCTCTCCACTTTGCCTGTGGACCCATGTTGTTTTTTAAAACAACATCCCAAACATTTGATTTACCAAATAAAGATTTAGGAGTCAGATGCTGTGATGAAAGCCTGCTGGCTCAGAGAGGCAGAGAAAGCACCCAGCTGACCCTCCTACTCCCCAGAAGTCCCAGAAGGAAAGCTCCCTCTCCTCCACACTGTCTTAAATACCCTTCCACTCAAAGACACTCCTTCCTCTTTCCTGGGTTTTCTTAAGTTCACACCCTGTCAGCCAGCTGCTTGCTCAACCATTTGACTTAACCTTAACCCTATTTAGCTCTTGTTTACAGAACGCTCTTGGGTTAAAAGGTATGTGCTAGGGCTGAGCCATACCACAATTACTTGTTTACAGTAAACAGAAAGCTCTGGGGTAAAAGGTGTGTGCTAGGGCTGAGCCACACCACAACAAGGTTTTTTTCCAGTTCAAAATCTTGGGGTTCACAACGTGATCAAATATTCTTCAACACTCCAGGATGGTGGCTGCTGCTGGCCAGGCTGGTGGTACAGACAGCTACACATGACCCAGCACACTTTTATCATGGGTCACTGATGAAGGCTATGAGAGCCTTGGCACTCAGACTGGAGCAACTTTTCACTGTTTACTCAACACCCAGCATACACTAGTGTTCAGAACATAGTCCATGAGGTCTGAGGATTCAGTCAATGCCCAACTGCACCAGAGCTATACTGCTGTGCAGCAATCAACCTTTTCTTATGTCACAAGGAAGACACATTGCTAAATATTAACATCTGCTACATCTGCCTCCCCATTAGGCTAGAGGGTGAATTCAGCTGTGGAAGGAGAGGGGAGAGCTGCTCTGTAGTTTTGGAAAATACTCCAGTTTCTTCATTAGGGGAGGAGGGACTCTGCAGAGTTAGCTGGGCACTTGAAATTGAGGCTACCTGAGCTATATGTCTGAGTATAGGTATCACTGTGAGGTACTGTTGTGCAGGGAAGGGATTATTGAGGTCTCTGAGTCAGGTAAAAGACATAGGAGTCTTGGGGGAGATTGGGCACTCAGTTGGGGATGCAGGAAATTTGAGAATCTTTGTTCTAAATGAGGCTGGGTCATGGCGCTGCCCTAGCTGCAGGTCAAAGATGGTCTGAGTGTCCATGGTGACAAATCACTGAAAAGCTGTGAGACTGCTCTACAGAAACTCAACTGTAAATGGTGTCTCTATTATTGCTAACTTCTGAAAGCCACTGCACTTCTGAGGGGGCTCTGGGGAACTGGGAAGCTGAAGCAATCAGCCCACGTTGTGAAGTTAATGCCAAGGCAAGGAGGGCTGACACTTGGGGGATTAATAGCTGAGGGGTCCAGAAGCAAGAATGAGAGCTAGAGAAGCAGAATACAAGCAGCCACGGGCAGTCTGGAGATACTCAGCAGGGCATGCTGGCAAAGGAAGTCTTACTATTTGTGTCTAATTTTAAAGGAAAAAGGACAGTGACTCTGGTGTGCACTGCTGTCATTGATTATACCACAGTGGACAGGATCAGTTCTGATTACAGTGCAGTGGGCTTTATCAGTCCTGGCCACAGTGCAGTGGCCCACATCAGTCCTGATTACACTGCAGTGGACAGTATAAGTCCTGTGAAAAGAGGGTTTTCCTCTCCTGCAGACAGGTGGTCTCCAAAGAGAGGAATAGTTTTGCTCCTAAGAACACCGCCTAAAGGAAGCATGAGAAAAGAAATCACTGTGTCACCTCAGTTTTCCAGACTTTGGAAATCAAAGGGCAGCATGTCATAGCTCTACTAGAAAAAGAAATCTGTGAGGCCATTTCCTAAGGACAGGCCTCTGGCAGAATGTATCTAGAGCTTAGCTTGTGATTCTGACCATGGATCAATGTGTTTTAGACATGCCTTTGGACCTGAGATGTGCCACTTCTGGGTGGAGCCAGGGTGTGGCCTCATTCACTGGGTTATTAACCATAGTGGGCAAGACTTCAGGGAAGTTCATGGTCAAGACTCTGCTTCCTGTCTCTTGTACAACTTTTACAGATATTCACGAAGTTTATTAGAAAACTCTGGACAACAGAGGGCTGAAATGATAAATCAATTACTTACCATATTCTCCTGGTAACTCAACTTTATTTGTTAGGGTTACCACTACTGTGATGAGACACTATGACTAAAAGACACTTGGGGAGGAAAGGGTTAACCTTACTTAAATTTCCACATCACTGTTTGGAGTAGAAAGTTAGTGTAGGAATCTGGAGTAAAGGGCTGTCTCACAGGAGCCATGAATGAGTGCTGCTTCCTACTGGCTAGCTCCTCCTGCTTACTCATAGAAGCCAGAAACATCAGCACAGGGGTGGTACCACTCACAATGGGCTGGGCCCTCCAACATTACAGATTAAGAAAATGCCTACAGGCTTGCCTATAGCCCTCTCTTAAGGGAGGTCATTTCTGAGTTGAGATTCCCTTCTCTCTGATGACTAAGGCTTGTGTCAAGCTGACACGAAATTAGCCAGTCCACTCACAGACTTAAGGGTCACAGGCAGAGTTGTTCCCTCCTCATTTACATGATACTTAGCCAAGACTACTTGGGCCTCCTGAAAGGTAGAAGATGCTCCAGAGGTCACAAGAGACAAAAATGGTACCCAAACAAGCAGCCCTTACCCTTCAAAACAAACTCAGGGCATAGCATGAGCCATCAAAATGTATCTTCTTGGATGTATACTGGATGTTTCTGAGAGATACTGAGGCCTGTGGGATCCACGGAATGTATAGCACAACAGACAGATAAAGATGGACACAAGATCTGATAAAAACATTTGCTTTGATTTGCAAATTTTATTCTCTTGTTATATACAAATTTATCATCCTTGGCTTATTTAAGACTTAGAATATTTAAACATATTTTAAATGAAAAAGTAACATTGTGTAAAACTAATTGAGAACATTATTAGATGTGCAGGCAATTTAAATATACATCTAGCTATGAACTTGAGAGCAATAACCATCTCTTGGATGTCCCAGGTATGCCCATCCTCTGGCATCCTCAAACAGAATTGCACTTATTCAAGTCTGTCTATATTGACTGGAGGAATGAGCAAACACCAGGGCAATCCCCAGAGCAGGCAAGGGAGGATCGCAGCCAGAGGGCAGGGCTAAAGTTTAAAACGGTGGCCTACAAGATTTTCTTTTTCTAATTCAGAACAAAAGAACAAACCAACCGCTATTAAGACCGAGAGCATTTAATAGATAATTAAATAAAATGAAACTTTTACATTAATAAATATGACTTAATATAGTTTCTAAAGTATTCCAAGGCTCTGAGACTCTTCTCTATAAAATCCTATTGCAATGATTTAATGTACTGTCACAAGGCAAGGGGCACATACTACCTTAATATGACATTGTAATTGTCCCTATGGCTAGCTCTACTGTCTGCAATGGTCTTATTAAAGTGTTATGGAGAATTAAAGCAGATCTCAAACTAGGACACTGGAGGCATGTGCAATGAAATATATTGTTAGTGCCATGATTTAAAAATGGAAGATTAAATAAATCTGAACTTTTGAATGTACATCCAGCCCAATAGGACTACTGTATATAGCAAATGCAAAATGCAACTTTTAGGCATTTAGTGTCTAATCTGAGAATATAAGAGAGAAAGAATCAAAATAATAAGATTATTCCAAAAAAGACATATTCACCCAATGCCAAATGAAGCAAATTTCTTAGACAATGAGGACATCACCTTTAAGCATCACTAAGAATGGCTTCTTGTATGCCTCAAGGTACCATGTTGAACTAAGCCTGTGTCATAAGCCTGAGTCAGGTTGAGTTGGTGACTACTCTATCAGATTTTATATGAGTCTAACCAGGTTTATTATCATCTATCTTTATTTTAATTCATATTTTTAAATGCCATTTCACCCAATAACTCTCACCAGAGGTACATTGTGGCATCAATTATTACAAGACGCTGCACAGTACACAGAGAAGGCCATCAGGAAAACACTTTTTGTGACTCAGCAATGAGCGCAGCATGGGACGAGCTCACCGTCTGTACCTTACCTATGGACGGGCTCTGGCCCATTGTCTTCTTTGCAAGCTTTCCTCTGCTTTAGTGGTGAGCAGCTTTCCCAGACATTTGGTGTGCTACTCTTAAAGTTTACCAACGTGGCCTTTCCACACAAAATATGATATGAAAAGCTTGGAAGACTGCTCTATCTTTTTTTTCTTTTTCTATTTTATAGTATGAGTGTTTTGCCTGCATGTATATGGGCACTACACATGTGTAGTACTCAGTGAGGCCAGCAAAGAATATCAATGTCTCAGGAACTGGAGTTACAGTAGTTGTGGTTGTGAGCAGCCATGCGGTTGCTGGGAAAATAACATAGGTCTTTGGAGGAGCAGCAAGTGCTCAAGCACTGAGCCGCCTCTCTAGCACATTAGGTGATCACTAGCTGAGGTGCTTACACTTGTTCTATGACTGATCCTAATCGAGCAGGGCTCTTTTTAACACTCTACTTGGTAGGCATGGAAGAGAAAGGAAAATGGTTAGGACTAAACAGTCACTGTACAGTGCTGCTCTCAGAATGTAAACATGCTGGTATGCATAGCTTTTTACAACACAACTATTCTTATAGATCAGCATTGAAAAGGAGCACATCATATCATGCCTTTCTTCCCCAACTCCCTGTGCTATCAGAACATGAGCTGTAACCTCCCTGTGTGGTTTTACTTAATCTATCTCACTATCCATCTTCTGACCTATCTTGTCTGACAGTCTAGTCTTACATATTTTGTTCTATCATCTCATCTAGTAGGTAAGCTTTAGAAACAAGTCTCTCTCTCTCTCTCTCTCTCTCTCTCTCTCTCTCTCTCTCTCCACCCGTCTCTTTCATGCATTCACAACTGTCTTTCATCTACCTATAAGTGTCATGCATTTTATTGATCCAGTAGTAAAATATATGCAAGCTTATAAAATACCTTCTAAAAATAAAACCATTTACTGATAGTTTATGCTGAAGACAGGTCCTGTAATCCTCTCTTCTTTTCCCTCTGAGAACACAGGCAGTGAGTGAGACTTTTTTCTTTTTTCCTGTGCTGTAGATGAGTCCAGGACCTTGTGTTCACCAGGTAGGGAAGAACTTTACCTTGGAATCAAACTCCCAGTCCTCAAAGACTTTTAAGCCTATCCTTTAATTCCCCCACACTTTTGAAATCTGATGTGAAAAGCACTGAGCATCAGAAACAGAAAAAGAGAAGTGGCTTTAGCTTAGCTGTGCTGGACCCGACTTGGGTCCTTTCCTTCCCCATGTGGGTGTCAAAATTTCCATGTGCATAATGAAGGAACTAGGCCAGACAATATCTTCACAAAAAATCCTAAATACAAAATACCAAATTTCCAAATATGGAAATGCTTTATAATGCTGGCAAAAATAGTTCTTCCCAAATAACTGAGCAATACTGATCTCATGTAGGCTATAATCATCCCTGTGTGAGAAGACAAAAGCCATTTCATATACACTCTCCCCACTAAGAATGTGAGCCTAGGCAAGTGGAATCAGGTATTCACAGAACTGTAAGTTAAAAGAATCCTGAGTGACCATGAACATTTGCTAATGTAAAAGACAAGCAGCACTCTCTGACTGCCAGGAAACAAGAATCCCCAGCACCAAGACTATTTCTTCCACACAGGTCCACACCCTCCGAGTGTCCAGTTGCCAGTGTCTTTTAAGTGCTAGTCAACGTGCACTAACACCTGAGCCTGCATGCCAGCCTGCCTGCTTTCCTTTCTACCTTCTCCACTGCCCCCATCTCTGCCTGTCTCTCTTTCCCCATTCCCTGATTTCTAAAAAGAATGCACTTAATGAAGTCATTTTAAGCTGGGCAGTGGTGGCGCACGCCTTTAATCCCAGCACTTGGAAGGCAGAGGCAGGCGGATTTCTGAGTTCGAGGCCAGCCTGGTCTACAGAGTGAATCCTAGGACAGCCAGGGCTACACAGCGAAACCCTGTCTCGAAAAACCAAAAAAAGAAAAAAAAAGAAAAAGAAAAAACAGTCATTTTAAATTGAAAAGAGGAAACAGAGGAGGATATATCTTCAGTGTCACTGGTTTTAAAGTCAGTGTGAATACAACACATACATAAATCTTTGGCAGAATTGTCTCTTGGTTTCAGCTTAATATACCGCTTAGTGTTTGGTTGGGCTGAAAAACTATATAATAATTCACATTGATGATTTAAAGTTAAATAAGCAACATAACTTAAGAAGACCATTGTCCACACATCCCAGGATGACCTGTCAAACTTTTAGTTTCCTGGGATGACACATACCTCACATATACTGTGTATCTGTATCGTAAATTAATTCCATAGTCCAGACAAATTCATTTGTTAAGAGACTTAGGAAATCATGCTGTTGGCATGCCATGCATGTAGTCCTGTGTACTAAATTGCCAGTTGGGATATCTGCCTACTGCCTGTAAGTCTGTGCTCATCAGAGATAAACATCATCATTAACACAGTAGTGAAGCAGCTTAATTTCTTGGAAAGTCCCCATGCCGCTTCTTTCTGCCCCTCATTTCTGCAGAACTGGCATAAATTCAAACAGCAAAAGTTTAGCTGAATTTTGCATGTGCCAGGGAGAATTCTTTGCTGCTCGAGTTCCATTTAAAAATAAAACAACTACAACTGTACCCTTGCTAAAATAGATCACTTCTTGTGTCCCCCAACACCGGCAGCAAAGTGGACAGGCCCAAACTTGTGCCTTGTCACTGAGGTCCCCTAGAAGGAACTGAAACTGTCTGAACTGAGAGCCACTGTTAACAGACAGGGATGCAGAGTCTGTAGGCATGTCAGCTCATTCCAGTTCCAAAATGGATCCCTCCAGTTTGTGCCAGCAAAATCAGATATGCTTCTGTGCTCATGATGCAGAACTGGAATTTGAAATGGACATGGGACCTGCACAGAGCTTCTTTATTTGCATTAGTTTCTCTCATATTCTTTTTGGATTATTAGCTATTTGCCCCCTCAAGGTGTATCACACTTCTAGGACACAGGGGAGATGCACACATTAATTGTAGTGGGCCATCTTGCTCCATTTTGATCACTATGCAAAGATATATTTGCCATAAAGCCAAAATATAGTACCTCCAAATTCTGGGGTAAGAGCTGACAGGAATATATATATGTTAGTAGTGGCAACAAGTCCTAGCTGCCATCACAACTCCTGAGGCCTGATTCTGACAGGTTCAGCTGCAGTCCAGCTCTGGGTCCCACTGAGCCACTTTACTCAGCCACAGGTCAGCTCTACAGCAGTGGCTCTCAGCCTTCCTAATGGTGCAATGGTTTAGTGCAGTTCCTCATGCTGTGGTGACCCCCAACCATAGAGTTATCTCATTGCTACTTCATAACTGTAATTTTGATATTCACATGAATTATAATTGAAATATCTGACATGCAGGATATCTGATATATAACCCACAAAGGGGTTGCAAGCCACAGGTTGAGAATCGCTGCTCTCGATGCTATTTTTAAGGGTAGGTAGGTAGGGAGCTGCAGGGAGATGGGGTGGTGGTAGACAAAAAGCTTTATTTCTTGTCCTGAGCTTTGTTAGGGTTCAATTAAATCTCTGCACTGAAACCAGTTACACCCCTGAAGTTACATTACCCACAGTGTCTAGCATTCATACTGCACTTGCTATCAAGGTTGGAAACCACTTTTGTGGCCAAACTGGGCAAAACAGGAGTTTTCAGAAGAGTCTGGGTCCTAAGGTTTAGAATCAGAGCCCTCTGCCAAGGTAAGCTATGCCACGTCAGGTCTGGACATATGGGCTGTGACCAGGCAGTGTATAGTGGAGCAACTGCCTCAGCTGGAGTCTCTGGGTTGCCTCTGCATACCCAGGCTCCAGTGAAGGGGACATTAAGATTTGCTGTGGATTTTATGGAGGAAGTGTTCCCCTCTTTTTCTCCTTGTCGTCTTTGAATGGTAGTAAAAAGCTGCCATACAGCGTGCACTGTGAGGGCAGCACATGCTCCTCTCACACTTGGCCCAGGATAACTCCTTTCCTGAGATGAAAGGCCTAGCAAGAACTAACACCCATATGGGCCCGACCATACTGAAAGCAAGCGGGGCATGGAGGGAGTGAGCCCATAATCTGCTAAGAATCTGCCCACATCACTGACTTTGGCCACCATGATTCCTCTGGTGGTAGCTGAGTGAAAGAGAAGAAAGAATGAAGTGGAATCCCAACCTAAAGCTGAGAGTCCTCTCACTGGCCCATACCAACCCAACACCTCAGTGGATCACTGGCTCTCCGCTTTCAGCAACAGATGCGTCTGACTGGGTCAGGAAGGATGGAGACTGAGTGGGAGGAAGGCTTGCCTTGTCATGTTCTGCAAGCTCAGCTATGGAGCCTCATTTTCCCTTCTGAGAACTCACAGCACTGAAATTTTCTCCTCCTTAGCTGCTGGCCAGCAACAGGCCCTAAATTAGTTCAATTTAACTATAATAAACACATGGCAAGCGAATTATATTTAACCCTAGCATCCACCTCGGGCTTGTCTTCAGACGGAATAATTTTAGCTTATGCTACCCTAAGTCCCCTAACTATGGCAGAGAGTAATTACCCAAGGATTTACCATAATGAGTTCACTGACACTCATTATTTATTATAGTGTGGGGACACTCCAATCATTACAGTTAGGCACAGACTGCAGACTTCTTAATATAGAGAGTTGGATGAGAATTAACAGGACACTGAAAATAAAACTGTTCTAAGTACTTGTGAATCCAGCTAAGACTCACATGAAGGGTCCCAGCTGAGCCTTGCAATGAGAAGAGAGCAGGGACTGCTAGCATCAGGGGCAGTGAAAATCCGATGCCAAGCTTCTGGAGAGGGCAAACTAAATGGATACATGGGGTGTGTATTAAGGAAGAAAAGAGGGGGCTGCAGAGAAGTCCCAGCCATTAAGAGCATAGGTCGCTCTTCCAGAGAACATGGCTTTGATTCTCAGTACCCATGTTGCTGCACATGGCTGTCTGTGGCTTCAGTTCCAAGGGATCTAATGTCTTCTTCTGGCCTCCTAGGTCATCAGATATATCTGTGGTGCACAGACATACATGCAGGCAAAATAATTTTATACATAAAATAATAAAATACATGTAAAATTTATTTTTGAAAAGAAAAACCAGTAAGCAGGCTTTCACAGCTGTGCCTGATATGGAGGACTTACGTATGCTTAGCTACGTACAAAAGCAGCTTGACTCAGGAGCCATTGGCTGACACAGTGTCTTCTTCTGAAGCATCTAGCAGTACTGACACCTTGTACAACAGGCCATTTCTTATAAATATTATGAGATTCTACATCTCATTATTTTAACATATATTCCCATTAAAATTAAAAAAGTCTTTTTCCCTTGTTATTGAAGAATAGATTATTTTCTTACACAATATATCCTGATTACAGTTTTCCCTCCCTCCATTCCTCCGGGTTCCTGCCTACTGCTGCTCTCATCTAGATCCATTTCCTTTCTTTTTCTCATTAGAAAAGAACAGGCTTTGAAGAGATAGCAACAAAACAAAACAAAATAAAATATAATAAGATAAAGTAAAACCCATCACATCAAAGTTGGACAACGCAACCCAATAGAAGAAAAAGATGAGAAGGCACAAGAATCAGAGACACTCATTCACACACTTAGGAGGCCTATAAGAATATTAAACTGAAAGCTACAATATATATGTTGAGGACCTGGGTGCAGACCCATGCAAGTCCTGTGCCTGCTGCTCCAGTCTCTATGAGTTCCTATGAGCTTTGCTCAGTTGGTTTAGAGGGACTTGTTCTCTGGCATTTACCTAGTCATCTTTTGCATATTCTTGCATATCAGTTGTGTGCCACATATAGTAAGCATAAAGACTTAGATGAGACATGGATTTGTTCTCTGGGGACTACAACTTTAGTTGGGACAGAGCTTTGAGAATAAGTGATTTCCCAAAGCATAATATCTGCATTGACTAGTGATGTATACTACCTGTTACATATCAAGTAATTGGTTGTGATTGATTTATATTGAGTGGGAAAACCCAAATATAACTTGGCCAGTGACCAAACGACTCATGGCCAATTTTGGCCACTGAATGCCTCTTGTGCATAATACCCAACCTTGGGTGCATATATCATAATCTGTTGTGCTTGATTTTCATAAATTTATACTTTGTCTCACTCTACTGGGGATTTCAAATGGCTAACAAAAGAAAATATATAATAAAATGCTTGAGAATCAACTTAAGGGAGTGTTTCTGCACTTCACTGGCACCAACTCATTCCATGAGCCATGTGAGCTTGTAAAGTCATCTGAAATGGTCCACTTAGCCATGGCAGCTCAGTCTCCTCCTTTATTCATCTGGCGTAAGCCCCAGGCTTGGTGTTCTGGTGGCTGATGAGGTGATACTCAACAGGTATTCTCTTTCAACAGACTCAATTCTTGGGCATTCATAGATGCTGGGGCGACCAAGAAAGGTGTTGACTTCTTGAGTAGTAACTACAATACTATGTTGTTAGCCTGGAATATAGTATCTGGGGTCAACATTAGTAATGCTGAGACCAGGGAGAAAAGTAATACAAATTATAAACCTCAAAGACTAACAAAGAATCAGCAGGGTCTCTCTCCAGCCAACGTAAGTGCTAAATTGCTTAACATTAACTTTAACAGCATGATGAAGACAGCTAAATTCTCTTACACTCTTAAAAATTTTTTCACAGAAGGTTTTACAGAGGCTTTCCGGGCTATGGTGAACAAGATTCTGACAAAGTTTACTAATGTGCCTGTAGTAACAAACTGGCTTTTTTGTACAGAATCTGTTGATGGAAGCCAATGTATATAATGTTCAAGAACCATCAATGAAGTCCATGTTACCAAAGATCATGTTACTACAGCTAGTTTGATGTTAATGACTTGTGACTTCTTTCCAGCACAGCATTCTCCTGCCTTTTAAGGCAGAAGATTAAACATCTGCTTGAATCTGCAGCAGTAGTGGAAGGTATCTTATTAGACTAGAACCTCCTTGAACATTCTGTGTCAAATCACCATCATTACCACTGGAAACTCTTGAAGCCCTGAGATGTTGTGTAGGCTGTTAAAGGTTATACACCTATGAAAACAGAAACCAGGATTACACTGAGAGATGCCTTCAAAGCCATGTATTTGGAATTGGATGTCCCCAAATGAAGAAAAACAAGATGTGATCCATCTGAATATGATACATCATGAAAGCCATGTAGTAACCTTCAATGACTGAGCTAATGAATTTCAGTGAACTGCCAATGGGCCAGCCCCTCAGTGACATGTACAATACCAAAACTGTTCTGGGTATCCACCAAGCTTCCAATGGCCACCAAACAATACAGTTTCATTTACATTCCATCCAATGCTACAACAGTGAAAACAAATTAAATATTTGCTTATGTGGTTGCTCAGAAAAATGCACATGAAACAGAAGACAAAGCTTGTGTTATAAAAGCAAGTCATCACTGTTTAGAAGTGAAACTAAGCACAACAGGGGCTTTGAGAGCTCAGATCATCCCTAGGGGGAAAAGGTAAATTTACACATCTCTGTTTTCTGAGCTATTTATTGTCAGAGTGCAGAGACTTTGGAACGGGCGGGGCAGACGAACAGTAAGGAGAAGCGCTCTGATGGTGGGCATTAAAGGAATTTGGGCTGCCAAACATCACATGGAAGAGTGTAGAAATCCCCCACAGCTCAGGAAACCCCCACACCAGACATATTCCACATCAATACTACAAAGCATTTCTCATGATCCATGAGTCCGTAAGCAGCAGCCAAAATATCTTCAGAGAAAATGGCTCTGTCTTCTCCAACCCAGTAATATTAGGGTGCATTTCCAGCCTACACACACTGCCAAAGAGAAGGGTAGCCAGTGCTGCTGGAGTCCCCACCTGAGCATGACTGATTTGGACTTACTGTTCTAGGAGATTGTCTTGCTCTGATATTTTGTTATTCTGTGAATTTTAGCTGCTGGCTCCATATTTGATATTTTATAGGATTTTCTTTTCTTAATGTCAAATGAAACTACTTTCTCATTTTCCAGTTTGATTTTATTAGATATGATCTTAATCTTACTCTACTCACTTTGTCTCTCTGAAGTGTACATGCCTGCTCCACAGAAACCCAACATGTCTATGGAATGACTTGCTGCTGGACCTTGCAGCTGGGAGGTTTCCTGGCACTTCAAGTATTGTCCAGGGGAGAAGTCAATCCTGCCCCTGTACAACCAAGCTGCTTATTTTGCTGAAGTGAATTCATGGGGTGTTTACGTAGTGCCTTTTCAACTTACAGTGCACTTGGAGAGATGCAGTGGTCCTTTATGAGAAAGTGTTAACTCAGTTACATTCTCTGGCTCTGTATAAACTGTGGAGCACACACACAAAGGAAGACCAATGACTTAATTGTGCCCCCTTTAAGATAGGAGCAAGTTTACGAGGTTAAGGGGAGTTACCAAATTCTTTGGGCCATCCTTTATCCCCAACTCATACCACTGTACACAGGAGGACCCCAGAGTGTTTTAGGGTTAGTTGAATGTAATCAATCAAACTCATAGCCTTTTAAATAAGTCCAGCACTCTAGAGAGAGTCCATGACCCTGCCATTCCTTCTTCCCAACTCTACCACTGAGCACTGCCCATTTCCCCATATGGGGCTTTGTCAACACCAAAGGCCCTAGAGCCCCTCTCCAAAATCCTAGGATATAACTACACTAGTAGCTAGCCTTGAAAAAGAGAATATTCCCTAGAGACAGGAGACAGCAAGTTCCCACCTGCAAGGCTACTACCTGGCTTTTCATTTACTCCTTCTGAGTTCTGTCAGAGCATTTTTATGAAGGAAGAAAGGAAGGAAGAAAGGAAGGAAGGAAGGAGAGAAAGAAGGAGGGAGGAACAGAGGGAGGGAGGGAGGGAGGGAGGAAGGGAGGGAAGGGAGACAGGCAGGCAATACTTTAAGTTAAACCTCAGAGAGAATACTTAAAAGAATGACAAAAACACATATTCATTATTTTTCTGAGTAGCTTCATGAATTTTCTCTCTGGCTTGCTAACATGGCATTGTTCTGGCTCAGATTTCCTAGTGAGGAGAAAATGAATTCAGTGGGCTGTCTTCTGAGGAGCAGTCAAGCCATCCATACCCACGTCTCTGAAGCTCTGTATCTCTGGTCAAAGCCCTCAGGGATGTGTGGACTGAATCTCTAAGAGACCAAATGGTACCACAGTCGCCGTGCCAACCCTGTTAGCATTCAAGCAGTGCGCAAAACAGCGAGATGGACCACAGTGAGATGGCAGCCCAGGAGCCTCTAAGTACCCTGTGCACTTCATCTCCCCATCTGCCATTCTGAGCTGAGGCTCCAGATGATGGTACTGAAAGGAGACTCTGAGGGAAGCCATGAGCATCCTAAATAGCAGAGAACAGGGTGGACATACTCAGGCAATAGCTCACGACTTTGCTTACATGGCAAGAGGTCTTGCTTTCTCACAAAGAACTTCCTAAGTTTTCTCCAAAGTTGAAAGAAACCTTTTGTAATTTTATTCTTCTGGTCCTGGAAGCCTCCAGCACATTCCTCTTTCATCACGTATTATCTCTTTAAATAAACCAACAAATGCTTCACAGTGTAAGAAAAGAAACAGGAAATAACATGTGACAGGACTAAACAAAAACAAACAAGAGAAATCAGTGCAATATGGCATCTTTCTTGGTGCAGGTGTCCCAAGCCACCGCAGAGCAGACACAGGTAGTCCTGCAGAGAGCACAGGCATGAGTCCCTCATGTATATTGACGCAGTGCCTGTTCTGACGGAGCTCCCACTGGTGCCCACAATGCAAACATGACTGAGGTGAGGGTCCATCTCATGACTGAGAACTAAGCACAGTCTACTGTCCACTCACTCAGACTTAGTCATGGCCTCTAGGCCACTCTGTGCTGCTGGGACAGTGCTCTGATGAATGACTAGGCAGATTCAGCACTGAGATGGCAATCTGCAGGGAACTGCTGGAACCAGAGGGAACATCCACACTACCCAGGCCTGGGGGTATAAAGGAAGCCCTTACTCCTGACCTGCCCTTGGCCCCTAGGGCAGCCTTGGCTGCTAGGAGGACATTTCCTCTACGAGAGAGAAGGAAAGGTCCACTAGACTATCAGCTACTCAGAAGGTCTCTGAGCCAACCCCTTCTGTTCTTTCTATGTAAGCTGTTTGCATTTTCACCATAAATTAGCATAGAGATGGAAAGTATTCCAGAGTAACTCAGAGTGAAGTGACACAGGAGACTTAACGTTTTCCGTTTCTAAAATGAACAAAATAAAACATAACAAAACAAACAAACAAAAATCTTTTTCTTTGAAACTCTACAGCTGCCACTTAATTTGTGTTTCTCAGTGAAGCTGCCAACATAGGGGCATGCTGGGGAAGGACAAAGAGGAGGACAGGGAGGGAGCAGTGGAGAAGGGATAAGGGGTAAGGGCAATAGGATGAAGTAGGAAGACCAGGAGGAAAGGAAGGCTGAGGGCAGAGGAGGCAAGGTCAGGGAGGAAGGAGCTGAGGAGCATGGATGGGGAGGGGTGAGGAGGCAGAGAAGGATGCTAGAGGGGTATGAAAATGGGTACAAAGGAGAAGGGCTGAAGGGGGGGGAAAGGCAGAGGAGGGCTGAGGGAAAAAGGAAGGGATGGGGTGGAGGAGGAAGGAGGAGGGGGTGATACAGGGGGAGGGGGAGAGGAAGGAGGAGTAGACAAAAGAGAAGGGTGGATGTAGGGAAGCCAGTTGGGGATAAAAGAGGAAAGGATCAAGGAGAAGGTAAAGGTGAGGCTGCAGAGCAGGGCTGGACGGAAGGAGTGGAGGCAGAGGAAGAGGGTAGAGTGGGGAGGAGGGTTGAGCAGAAGACAGAGACTAACTGGAGGAGGGATGGGGAGAGAGGGGCTGCAGGGCGGGGCATAGAATAAGGGCTGAGGAGGGCAGGGGATGAGACTGACAGGACTGTGAGAGACTTATGGGAAGTTGCCAAAGAGGGAGGGAGCTCAGAGGGCAGAGTAGGACAGGGGCTCAGGACAGGGCCATGTACAGTGGACAGTGAAGTGCCTACTAACATGCACATGGTGGGGGCAGTCCATCCTTTGCCTCCCAGGTAAAAAGTAGACATGTCTAAGTGCAAACACTAGCTCTGCAGAAACTGTCTGGAGGTTTGCTGGGTGGGACCTGCTCCAGTTTGGCTCTATGGCTTTCCTGAAATCATTTCAAAGACATCTTCATTGCTCTTTTGCTGGGATTTCTCATCTCTCTTGTCACTAGGAAAAATGCTCTGGGCTGGGAGGAGTGGCAGGTTTGCCCTTGCTTGCACCAGCTTCTGTGTCTTCACAGGGTTTCCCACAGTTCTTCTGTCAGCTAGTTTAAGCTCTCCAGTTCTTTTCTTTCCACCCTTTCTTCAGTGGATTGCTTTTGCTTTCAGGGGAAAATATTCCCCAAGTTATCACTGATAAAAGAGTCTACAGAAGGCTGGTTTTGGGATGGCTAGGAGGCAGGCCTGTTCAGGACCAGTGTCAGGCCCTTCCAATTAAGGTAGAGCAGGGTAGCTTTGAACAATGTCACATTCCCACACAAGAAGATTCCACACCAAATACAAATACACTATAGTAAGAATGAAATTCAAACATCTTATTCCATTGTTAAATGGTTTAAAGGGCTAAAACACAAGTACTTTTATCAGTACCAGACTGGCTAAAAATGCTTCTAGCATCAAAGGTGTGTGTGTGTGTGTGTGTGTGTGTGTGTGTGTGTGTGTGGTGTGTGTATGTATGTGTGTGTGTGTGTGTGTGTGTGTGTATGTATGTGTGTGTGTGGG
>JADRCD010225919.1:0-23239 GCA_019843815.1 Montemys delectorum
AGAGAATGTTAAGGAAATTAAATCAGGTTTTATATATGAAAATGAAATCATGGTTGTTTAACTTCTAATTAGTAAAAATGTATGTGATTTTAAAAAATATCTGATTTATACAGCAACACTTGGCTAAACTCTGGGAGAATCTGATAAATATGGATATCTTCTTCCAGATAGAGTAACTGTGAATGCGATGTTTATTGAAAATTGCAGGTTTAGTGTGCAGCCATTGCTGTGGTTATCTTTGGCTCTTGATATAGGCTCAATGCCCCGCTTTCCCTAATGTACTTGGTAGGTAACCTTGAAGAATGCACTGTTCCTTTCAGAGTCTATTTTCTATTTTCTCATTCCCCAGTGCTCTATACTTTGTTTGCCTCTTTCTTTCCCATGTTCTACTTGTTCACATAATTTCAGCTCTATTTAATGAAAAAATGACTTCAGAGTTCCCCGAGGTATTTTAGTCATGTTGCATAAGAACATTTCCTTCTTTAAAAATATTACCTGAATGACAGGTTTTGGCTTTTATTTTGGAGTTCTCCTCGAAAATAATTTCCTTATATATAAATGTACTAATTTTGCTGATGAGTAAATTAGATTTTGAGATATAAATGGTTCTGCTGAAAATGGTTTCCTGGTATGTATCCAAAGGGTAGTCAGACTAAAGGAAGTGTCCTGAGTCAAAGGAAAATTTTGTGTCTAGTAAAGGTACAAAAAATATTCAGAAACATTCTGATTTTTCAAAAAGATATGGAACACTAGAGTCCTGCCATCAATAAAGTTTTCATGTTTGTATTCCCTAGAAGCCTAATTACACATATTGTCATATATTTCAAGGTCAGGTATGACTTTGTATGCACACAGCCCAGCCTTGCATGAAATGTGTGAGTCTTTCTATAAACATTAAAGTCTCTCAAAAAGACTCAATGGAACAGAGAGGGCAGAGATCTTATGTCAAAATGCTACTGCATTTTACTCAATTTTCTTATGCCTTTTTATGCTAAAGCCTGAAAATATTCTGTTCTGTCCAGAGTATATGAAAGCTTTCTGTGACCTTCATGTCATACCCTTCACTGATGACTTGCTTCATCCTTCCATCAGGCATGTCAGAGTTCAATGCTGAACCCCTTCTGTTTTCTAGAAATAAACTTAATTGAAGAGATTCTAGAATGTCTTGTGTTCCTCCAGACTTCTCTAGTGTCCAACTGATAGGTGGGTAGTTTTCTAGAAATGTGTCCTGAGAAATAGAAGCCTTGGGAATTATGAGTTTTCAATCTCAGCCAGTAACTTGGAGGTCAGTTACTGCAAATGTGCCATACTGAATATGAAAGCATCACTTACCACTTACTGTGATTCCATGTAACAACAGGTTTTGGTATGTAGCCATAAGATCACTGGTGTGGCATACAATAGTGAAAAATCTCTTTCTCCTGCACATAATCTGGTTCTTACTTCATCTGTGAAGTGTGAGGTAGGTTGGATCAGGAGATGGAATCATGACTTCCCTTGCTATGCCACTCATAAGTGTTGGTGAACATACCACAGTACAGGACCACAAGTCAAACCTAGTAGGACCTATGTTCATGTTGAACTCACTTATAACCTATGGTCCAGAAAAAAAAATCATATCATTGCATTCATGGAAAAGATTGAGTAAATATGTGATAAATCATAAAGCATAACATAATATATCATGGCCTTGAAGAAATATTACCTGATACAGGAGTAGAAACTTAGCTTGCATAAGTAGAAGTGGTGATGGAGAGAAGAGCATCGGAGTTAAATTTTTTCTTTGGGAAGCCTTCCAAGAAAATATAGGAGAGGGAGGAAGTAGAAGAGAACAGAAAAAATGTAAGAAGAATTAGATTACAAAGAATATGAGAAGGCCCATAGAAGTCATTACCTCCTGAACTTGGCTCAAGAAGATCATGTATGTAAAAAGGCATTAGGAAACAATCATGGCAGTATAGCCTTGCCAGACATGTTATTGGACGGAAAGAGAATCATAGTTCTGGGGCAAAGGCCAAGATATTAATGGGAAAAGTAAAATAAAGTGGACAATATGAGTGAAGGAAGAGAGGTGGATGAGAGGAAAACCAAACATGCCATGGATTCTGGAGCAGGTAAACCTTATCTGGCAGTAAGGTTCATTTGGGGAGTTAGGGAGTAGGTTTGAGACCTGGAGGTGTCAGCAAAGTATAAATGACACAAGTGCCTTGTACCAGGAGCAGGAAGGTGACCAGAAAGCTCTCTTAGGAACAGGTAGTATTACAGAAGTGAGGGATAGCAATACCCCTAGTTGTGGGGATAGACACTTAGGCCATGATTTCTTTAGATCACTGTGTTCAATAGCAGAGCCTTGTGATTCAAGCTTATGTTCACATTTAAACAGACAGCTTTATAGAAAGCATTTATTTCTTTGAACAGCTTAGGAATTATTACTAATTATTACATTTTTGGAAGGGTTTTAGGAGGTTAGTGCATTTAACCTTCAGCCAACAGGTTTTCTTATTTCTTACTTCCTTATGAGCACTTATATTATTGATGGTTTTATCCGAAATGTTGCTCAAAGGTGAAAAATTCTTACCTGTCAGAAAGCAGTTTAATTTTGGCTAAACTATGCCCATGAGGCAAGAAAAATTCATCAGTAGGGGCAAGGCCATCAATACTTGTTCCACTATCAAACCTAGCCAATTTAAGTGCATTTCTCAATTGTCAAAATCAGTAGATTCCCTGACTCTTTAACTTGTCATCATACTCTTGAAGGCAAGATGTGGAGCAGACCTGTAATGTTCAGCTGGAATTATGCACATGAAGTCCCTGGAGACTGGAAGATGCAGGCTATGTACAGGAGCCTTAAGGCAGGCACAGCCTGGAAGTTTGCATTTCTGGCAGACTCTCACACAATGCTGAGGTTGTTCAGCTTCCATGCTTTTAGCTCTGACTATAGTGACACAGGCTGGTTTTCTTTTCATGCATCCCTGGGTTCTGAGCCACCAGTGTGTTTGGCTTAAGTTATATTGTATGTCTAAGCCTCGGTGTCCGTTTAAATAAAGTTAGTTTAACATTGACCTTGTAGAGGGTTTCATGAGTAGTCTGCTAGCATGTAGGTGTTTCGTTTAACATTGATCACAGCCAGAAAGTAGGGAGAGGATATGCCTTTGACCAAATAAAATATTCCTACGACTTAACCTTGAGCTGTTCTGACAAGAATACAATACAGAAGACATAGCTACATCACGTAAGACTAATAGTTACGCTGGCCAGCTGTACACCCCGTCCTGAGTTGTGCACACAGTGTGGTAGGTGTGGCCTAGGAACTAGCAACTGCACCAACATTGCCTGGAGCTTATAATGAAAGGACTTAAGGTCTCAGACAAGACCACATACATTGAAAACTATTTAACAAATTCATAGAGCGTTTGCCTATTAAACTTTAGTAAGCAATTTTAGGAAGACTTTTGGTTAACGTGGCTGGGCCCAGCTCAGTGTGGGCAATGCTACACCTGGGCTGGTCATCTTGGGTGCTATAAGAAATCTGACTGAGCAAAGTCATTAATAGCAAGCAAGCATGCATCACTTCTCCTTGGCCTCTGCATCAGCATCTGCCTCTGGGTTTCAGTCCTCTTTCAGACCCTGCCTTGACTTCCCCTAGTAGTAGACTTTCATATGGAACTGAAATAAATGTAAGCTAAAATAAACTCTTTCTTCCCAGGTTACTTTTGGTCATGGTGTTTAATCACAGTAATTGAAACCTTGATTAAGACATGAGAGGAGGTAGAAAGGGGAAAGAAGGGTAGACATAATCATATTTTGATATATACATTTATGACAATCTCAAGAATAAAGAAAAAGAAAAAGAAAGAAAAACAAATGATAAAAATAATGCAACTATTATATATCTATTATTCCAGAAAGTTCTATAGATAGAACTACCTAGATAATAAGTAACTAATAAGTAAGTTAGATAGTAGAGTTACTTTTAAAAGCCAAGAGACTAGGCCTAGAAAGATGGCTCAGTGTCCAAGAACATTTATTGCTCTTCCAAAAGGGCTAGGTTTTCACTCACAGATCCCATACTTTTTGAGCTGCTCATGATCTCATATAATTCCAGGTTCTTGTCCTTATACACACGTGTGCGCGCACACACACACACACACACACACACACATACACACACACACACTTACATAGAGTAGACACACATGAATACACAACACACAAACAAATGATAATACAATATTATATAATAGCTATCTATAATTATATTACTTAGTTCACTATCAATTTGTCCTTTCAACCTTCGTGAGTTATTTTATTTCCTTTACTTTGGCGTTATTCCCAAATCTATAAAGAGTCACCACTCTTTCAGACTCACAGAGTATCCTCATGTACAGAAAGAACATGGTCTCTGCTCTAATGACCTTGATCTCCAAAGCTCTCATATGTGACAATAGAAGTCAATGCAAATAATTACAAGACTTTTTCATGAAATTTCAGTTATTCTTTCATTATTTTCTTAGTGTGAACTCAAAATAAATCTCAAAACTGGGTGAACATTTAAATAAAATTAAATTGGCCTGCTGACTCTCTCGCCAAGCTCATTCCATGTTTCTTCCACACACTACTCTACATAGAGTAGTGGGCTGCCTTCTCTATATAAAATTATATACTCTAATGAAGCCTTTTTAAAAATATTTATTTTTTGTGTTTGTGTGTGTGTGTGTGTGTGTGTGTGTGTGCACTCTGTCTTCATGCACACCAGAAGAGGACATCAGATCCTATTATAGATGATTGTGAGACACCATGTGGTTGTTGGGAATTGAACTCAGGGCCTCTGGAAGAGCAGCGAGTGCTTTTAACCACTGAGTCATGCCTTCAGCCACCAGTAAGACTTTATTTTAATCTGTCACCCTGGACTTAAAATGGAAGACAATGGGAACATTAAAATCTGTCCACATAGAGATTATTGTTTGTGAGAAATTGCCATGTAGGCCCTTCTTCTAGGCATTGATGCTATGAAGGCACATGATTTCTATTCCTAGGCAAAGAGATGTACCTGTTCAAAGATGTTTAGCCTGACATAGTAAGATCTGAAAAAGTCTGAAATAACCTTAAGGAATATCTGCATATCTGCCCAATGGCATTACTTCTAAAGATCTCCTGAGGCTGAATAGAAAATCCACAGCCCATCCCAGCACTATAGAATCCTAACGTTAGCGATTGGGACCCTTTTCTCTTACCCATAGAGATGATATTAGCCATCTCACATAATGCTTGAAGCAACCTCAAGCCTCAGGGATGTTGCTCTTCAATTTCCAATGTACTTTTCCTACTTAGTTGAGACCCCAAGGTGAGCTAAAGGGGAAGTGAAGAAGAGGTAGAAAATAGTGGATACAGAAGAGACAAATAAAATACTAACTAACAGCGCACAGAGTATAAATATAAGACACTGTGCATTAATTTGAAACAGTCTTTAATCTTTTTGTAAATCATTTGGACCCTTTCAAACATATTGTCATAGTCTACTGAAGAAATAATAAGTTAGGAAGCGGGATTGTGCAAGGTGTAAAAATTATGCTTTAAATCTGTCTGGCTCCTTCCTTTGTATCCTACAGGTTTCATCTAAACTAATGCTGCTTCTGGGAAGGGGAGATTAGAGGTCCAATTAGATTTTATAGTTCTTGGATGAGTTGTGTGGGAAATAATAAGAAATGCTGAGGATCAGCCAGAATTGTCACTCTCCCAGTGCAGACAGTAGAGTTTTTCAACAACAGGGTCTTTTGCTCAAAGGATGCTGAAGATGATGCATGAAGAAACATGAGGTCTTTTCCCATTATGGTTTTATATCATTTCTGATTTACGCATTTTATGAATTGTAATCAACAAAGTCATATTATTGTAATTATGGAGGGAAAAAGCCACCCTATAGGTTAGCCTTTGTGGGAGATGCAAAGGCACTCACTGTTTGCCAATAGGATTATGAGGAAATAAATGTAAGTGATCAGTTCTAAGCTTCAATGATAATTGAAAGTTCTTTGCACATAAGAATTGTGCCAGTCGTTCCTCTACCAAATTAGTGCTTTCCTTGTTTCTCATGGTGTACCAGTAGCTCCTATCATGAATTGTTAGCCACATAGAATTGTGCTTTGCTTGGATCTAAGTTTCAAGTACTATCTAGCCCAGGTATTTAAACATAGTAGGATATGAATGAGAACAAAATATGCCACTGTTACAACCAACTGTGTTCAAATTGTACCACTTTAACAAAATGACTATTGTCTGAAAAGGTGTATTAGTCTGGTAATATATGTATATTTACTTTTATCACATGACTCAAGAGGCATATGGCCACGTGAAAGTGATATCCTTAACTTATTGGCTTAATTTGAAAATTGACATGTTCATTCACAACCTCTTCCATCTCACTGTGACCCTGTAGACTAGTATCCTCTCAAGTACACTTTTGAAGAAAATGAAGGCAGTCATACATGATGTAAAGGTTAAGAACACACAGTAGTACAAGGAAAAGAACAGGGGTAAAATCAATAACTGAATGAAGATATGAATAATTCAATAAGTAGGAAATGAGTCTTTTTCATTTTTAAGAGTATCTCATTTGTATTAAATTAAAACACTACACTTCAAACAAAAGACAGAAGTACTTAAAATATTTGTGAACAGGATCTGGAGCTTCAAATGTTTTGTCAAGTTGTAGAGCTTGTTTGTTTTGTTTTGTTTTGTTTTTGAGACATGGTTTCTCTCTGTAGCTCTGGATGTCCTGAAATTAGACTAAGCTGGCCTTGAGCTCAAAAATCTGCCTATCTCTGCCTCCTAAGTGTTGGGACTAAAGGTGTGTGACACCATCACCAAGCAAGTTGAGCTTCTAAACTGACTGCTCTATACTGATATATTTGGTTTGTTTGTTTGTTTGTTTTGTTTTTTGTTGAGACAGGGTTTCTCTGTGTATCCCTGGCTGTCCAGGAACTCATTCTGTAGACCAGGCTGGCCTCGAACTCAGAAATCCACCTGCCTCTGCCTCTCAAGTTCTGAGATTAAAGTCATGTGCCTCCACTGCCCGGCTATACTGATATTTTTAAGAACCAACTCTTGGGAGAAGACTATAGCTACTTACCCTCTGGAAATAAGAGTGATATCTTGCTTCAGTGGAGTGCTTTCACACTGCATCTTCAATTCCCAAAGTCTCATACCTCAGTCCTAAATTATTTCACTTCTGTTGTCATTTAGAAATTCCAGGTTCATCTGAACGTTGGAAAATAAAGATGAGTTTCCATTTAATGAGACCAACTTTACTGATTTACAAGACACTTTAGTGGAAATGAGTTTTAATAACCCCAGTTTCTGTGAACTGCCTTAAATGGTGTGTTACCCAGAGATGTTTTATTTTGAATAATCAATAACATGGACCAATGAAAAGCAATCTACTGAGATGCCATATTGAGAAAGAGAGATCTTGAAATATCAAATCCTGATATCAAACAGCCTGCAATGGAGTTAAAAAGTTTCTTTTTTCTTTTTATTTCTTTGGTGGTTTGTTTGTTTGTTTCTTTGTTTGTTTTTCTTAATGACGATGTTATTCTCAAGTCTAGTAGACATAGAATCTTAGAAATATTGACATGGTATTCTAGGAATGCAGATTCCCTCTTACTAGGTCTGGGTATAACATGGGCATAGACTTGAGGCATTAACCAACCCCCAATGTAATTCTTTGGTGAGGCTGTTTAAGAATCACTATCGTAGAGGTAGAAAATAAACTTTCCCTTCCAACTCAGAATTTTAAAAATTATAGAAAGACTTGCACTGCTAATTATTTTAGGAAGAATTCAGTAATGACATTGTGGAATAGATCATAAATCCCTAAATTATATTCAAATATATAGTCTCTTTACCTGGTGTGACTCTAGAAAACTACTTAAAGGAGACTGCTTAATTCACTGAGTATACTCCTGTTAGACAATAGAGCAAGCTTTGTCCCTGTCTAATTTGGTAATGGGCTTAGTCTTGCTAACACAGCCATCCATGCAAAGAACATGCTCCAGGTTCAGACATGTTCAAGTTACTAAAATACCCTCCAAGGGCTATTCTTCTGACATGTGTCACCATTTATGAGTTGTAATTGGGTTAATTAAAAAGAGAAGCATATACAGAGCTTGAGCAGTGTAGCTTAAGGGCTCCTAATGTTGCAAAAAGAAATTTACAAGTTAAATCATGGCTGCAAGTGGGTCTAGCTTTGACCTTTAGGTCATGATCGTATCCTGAGGTCTAAATGTTATGGAAAACAGTAAAACATCAAGCTCCTCTCAGACCCAAGGCTTCAAGAAACTTTCCCCACGCTCCACTCTCTAAGCTACCTGTATCTACATGCCCATTTTACCAACTTTTTATGTATTTCAAGTTTATTTGATAGCTTAGTTTAGCATGTATCTTCTTTGATATGGAAATGAACTAGTTCCATTTAGATGAAATATATCAGAGAGCACAAATTTGACATCCAGTGGAACTGGTTCTTGGATTGAGAAGCAGCAGTGCTGCCTTGTTACTAGCATGAACTCAAGAAGTTACTTAACCACTCTGAGCCTTAGCTTCTTATGTGATAAAATGTGGACAACTATCTTATAATGCTGATATGAGAATGACCCAGCTTCACTCATGCTTTGAGAGAAGGGTTTGAACAATAGGTTATTTTCTTTTATACCATTCAACACTTTTGCATATGTTATCCTTTAAATCCCAACAATAATATATAAGTATGATTGTAGTCTCCACTTTTAAAGTGAAAAACTTCAAGCAAAGAAATTACTAACGTGCCCACATCAGATGCTGAGGGCATGCAGCAGGAATAGCATCATTCTACTGATAATATTTTCCAAGTTCCTTAGAGTTGGGGAAAAGGGTGACAATTGAAAGCAGCTAAGGTTTATATATACCTCACCAAGAAAAGATGGAGAAGCTACAAAGGTGTGTGTGTGGGGGGGGGGGAGCAATTCCAGGTTATAGTAAATGTAGGAAGTTATCAAGCATTAAAAAGCATGTTGCTTATGAAAGTTAAAATATAACCTGGAATATGGAAAAGGACAGCTGGTGATGATGGTACTGTGTCTAATAACATGGAAAGAGTGAGAGTGATCCAAAAATAAATGAATGTAAACTCCTGAGTCAGCATACTTCCATGACTCTATTTTATTTTATCCTGAAAATATCCATGGAAGAAGCCATTATTTTAGGATAAAAGAAGCTAAACGATATTTTGAGATGATGAAATTCCAAAGTTCATGTCATTGGTTAATGGATTGTTAGGTTTGTCTCAAATCCTCAGATGCCTCCCCACAAACTGGCTGTCACATGAGGAAGTCTTTGTGGGCATTGACAGGGCTCAGTCTCTCAACCATGAAATGCCTGGGTTCCCCTGACCAAGCACTGGCACATTCTTTATTTTGCTCCTTATAATCTGTTATATGAAGGCTACTGAAATGAAACAGAGTAAGCTGTGACTCACATAACAGAAATCTCTTTGCCACATTTCTGGCTTGGAAAGTCTGAGGTCAGGGTGCCAGTGGGATGGAGTTCAGCTGAGGCCTCTTGGCTAGTTTGTAACTGACTATCTTCATGCTCTGTCCTAACAACGCAAAAAGTAGAAAGTAGAAAAGGTTCTCTCCTGTAACTTTTGTAAAGACTCCAATGCCATCATGAAAGTCTTGCCCTTAGGATCTAATTACTCCCTGATGGCCCCATCTCTCAGTACTGTTTCAAAATTCCAGTTATTAATTCTATGAACTGACAACCAGTCCATGCCAACGTTGACTCTATACCTCTCTGAAGTGCAGTAGTTGTTCATTCAGATAATGAATGTCTCTTGTTTCGTTTTTTCTTAAACAGCCACACCAGGTCCCCACCCTTAGCTTACATTCTATGCAGAACAGGTGACACACAACAGAGAAACTATCACCATGAGTGTTCTGAAGACAATAAAACAAAACCATGTGGGCATTCCATTGGGACTTGGAAGGTGTGGCTCCTCTGGAATGAAAGCTCACTGGAGTTCTCTGTGAGAAAATGACATGTGTGAGATGTCACACAATAATAGTGGGAGATTTCAACACCCCACTCTGCAATGGGCAGATCATGGAAACAGAAACTAAACAAAGACAAGGTGAGACTAACAGAAGTTATGAAACAGATGGATTTAACAGATATCTATAGAACTTTTTATCCTTCTTCTCAGCACCTCATGGTACCTTCTCCAAAATTGACCATATAATTGGTCACAGATCAGGCCTCAACAGATGCAAGAAGATTTAAATAATTCCTTGCATCCTATCAGATCACCATGGACCAAGGCTGCTCCTCAATAACAGTATAAACAATAGAATGCCCACAAATACATGGAAGCTCAACAACACTTTTTCTTTTGTTCAATATATTCCACAAAATCTTTTTCATTTTGAGGTATTTATTTGTTTGCTTATTTCTTCTTTTACTTACTTCACCATTAGCTCAACTTTGAAAGACATATTAGATCACTGGGAGATATCCTAATTTCATTCGGCTTCAGATTCTACATCAATGTGGTCACTAATTCTAGTAACATTGGCTTGCTAAATGTCTATTATCTAGAGCTCATAATTTTTTTTATTCAGAATTTAAGTCCACATCCCTTAATATCCTAGATTATTGTACTTGCTTTTAAAATTACTCCTGGGGTTCATCCCTAAACACACATACACACATACACACACACACACACACACACACACACACACATACCACATACACACACCCTATACACACACATACATACACAAACACACGCCAAAGCCACATACAAATACCCCTCCACACACATACAATCACCCCACAAAGAAACACACACACTTTCTTCCTCCTCTCCCTCCTCCTCCTCCTCATCCTCCTCCTTTCTTCCTCCTCCTCCTCCTTTCCTCCTCCTCTTCTTCTTTCTCCTTCTCCTCCTCCTCTTCTTTCTCCTCCTCCTCCTCGTTCTACTTTGTTCCCAGTTCTGTGCGATTCCAAAAACCACTTGTAATCCTGACATTTAATCACATAAAATCCTTTAATCCTCCACTTAAAATTAGAATATATGATATTTATGACTATTTGGCCTTACCATCTCCACTGCCATCACCACCCCTCATCTGAGCCCTTTCTCCTACACTCCTATACTCTGTACTCATACTACACAGTTGTTTCCTGAATTCACTGTATACTTGATTGCTCTGGACTTGCTAGTTTTCTGTGGTACCTTGTCATTTCATTTTTCAACTGATTATCTTCTGTATTTCTTCCACAATCTACTTCATATGCTGCATTCCTCTTGAAATCACTCCACATACTTGTGATTGTATCACTAAGAATGGGTATCAGTGGATACCCAAATAAAAGTGATAAAAATTTTGGGGGAAATGGATGCTATAGTGTGGCACAGTTTATGGCACCTAGAGTAGTTCTGCCTTAACTCTTTTAAATATGAGGCTACCCACTCTTTTTCTCTGTTGTGGTTCAAGTGGCTGCTATAGTTCCAACCATTATGTCATCACTTTATAACATTACATTTCCAAGAAGAGGAGGCATTAAGTTTGTCCCCTAGACCTTTAAGGATACTTTCAGAGTTTCCACACAATCAATTATTTACTTGCCATAGATAGTAATGTGATCTTACCGAAGAAAAGGTAAATCATATAATTTTTGATGAAGGAATAATTTTGGAGGAACATAGGGAAGTAAATAATGAGAGGTAATTAGCAACACTTTCTGTCATCACTCCCTGTATAGTAATATCAGTTTCTCTTAAAAGAGGTGGTCTTTTCAATTATATCTTTATAGATGTTAATTTTTGTCTATAACAGACATGGCTGTGGGGAACATTTCTGTTGTCTCTGCTGATTGCACCTTGCCTTTGCCTAATCCTCAATATATATGTATTGTTTCTTATGTGTCTTATTGTTTCAAATTTGGAGAATAGCAAAAATTGTTCCTTTTATTGGAAAATTTTTTTCTACTCTTCTCCCTTCTTTGAACTCCCTGGTTCTTCTGCCTGACTGGAACTGATCTTGTATTCAGTTCTGTGCTCACATAGCTGCCCTTGGATTTGACCATGAACTTCTTAAGCCTAGACAATGTTTTATTCAGTTCTAAATGCCAGGAGCCTAGAACATGCCCAGAAAGAAAGAATGACATTGATTTAATCACAGGAATTCAGTGCATTTTTAAATCATATACATATACATATATATATGATATATATATCAGGCTAGATATAGAGATGAACTAAACAGATACATTCATTGTCCTTCCCATGGAAAATTTAAATCTATGTTAAGGGAGAGAAACAGTAAACAAATGATAATTATTCTTATAAAACAGAGTGAAAAAAACTGGAAGTAAGCTAGACATGATGGCACACAACTTTAATCCCAGCACTTGGGAGTCAGAAGCAGGCAGATCTCTGTGAGTTCCAGGACAGCCTCATCTGCAAAGTGAGTTTCAGGACAGCCAGGGCTATACAGAGAAACCCTGTCTTGAAAAACCAAAAAACAAAAAATTATTAGCGTATGGTATGTCATTTTTACTCATGAATAGAAATGAGTGAACATGTTCATGCTTCTGAGTATAGCTACCAGCATGGAATAAACTAATTACCTCCTTGTGAGATTTCATTGAAAAAAGAAGCATAACTCATCAGGCTTCAGATGAGGATCTAGATGTTCTTGTGGATAATAATGTCTTAAAATAAATTGCTGTGGTCAATAAACCATACTAAAAATCACAGGATGTTTTTCCTCTGTCATTTAGCACTTGATCTGCATGGATACAGTTTTACATGTATTATTTAGTTTAGTACTCACAATGATGTTTAGTTAGATACTATCCTGGTTGATTTTTATGTCAACTTGACACAAACAAGTCATTTAGAAAGAGATACTCTATTTGATAATATGCTTCCATAAGATTGATCTATAAGCAAGTCTATGGCATTTCTATAGTTAGTAATTGATATCGGCAGCCAAGTTCATTGTGGATGGTGCTATTCCTGGGCATATAGCCTCAGACTGTATTAGGAAAGTAGCCCAAACAAGCCGTGGGGAACAAGCCAATAAACACCATTTCTCCATGATCTCTATTTTGATTCCTGCCTCCAAGTTTCTTTCTTGAGTCTCTGCTGGCTCCCTCTAAGTAACAGAGTGTCTGATCTGCATACAAGTTGTAAGATATAATAGATCCTTTCCTCTTCATGTTATTTCTAATCACACTAGAAATTCTACTAAGACATACATTGTGACAGCTAGGTCCTTGTTTTATAGTGTATAACAAAACCCTAATACAGGGAAAAGTTAGCTTATATTTTTTAAAATAAAAATACTAAGAGCAGCCATATATAAAACCCAGTAGGGACTAGGCCCCAAACTTCCATTGTGCAAACCAGCATGCTCAACCCAGAGGAACCAGCACTCCTGAGGAGGATGTGCAATGCAGTATGACAATTCCAGATACTTGGAGTCTGAATATGCCCTCATAATATGTCTCTCCAGAGACTCAAATGTGCATCCCAGTATTTCATGTTTCATAAAAGCAACTAAAATGATGGTTATGCTCATTCTCATTCTGGACCAGCCAGGCACTGGCTATTCCTGTAGCTCTAGGCATATAACATGTAAAATGTTCCAGTCCACACCAATCCTCCCATTCAGAGTATCATTTCTTATATTTGACATTACCATAGTCCTTCATCTTATGAATCTGGCTGCTTGTAGACATTTAATGAAGGCTCATTAATAACATGATTGGCTTGCATCTTTGTGAACTAACTGGGCTATTTGAGTGGAAAGAAATGTGGGATTACCTCCTAATTAAAGGTGCCTCTACTATGACAGTGGCAAAAATTTGGAAGCTAGAGGTTAGATGTCAAAACAGAAAGAACGTTTTAAATCCTCCATTGATTTTATTTCTCTGTGTTTGTGCTTTTTTTATTGCAAGGATACCTGGGAGCATCCCTTTCTCCTTTCTCTGGTGTATAACTTCTCCATTAAAAAGTCATTTGAAAGACAGTATGGCTAGATAGTTTTATCTGAATCTTTCATTCTTCATTTGATCATTTTTGCCTCATGGTTATTTGAGTGCTTACCAGACTATAATTGGCTTCTGTAGAGAACAGAGAAAATATGATATGGCAGGAATTGTGCCAACTGGGAATTTTCCCCCTTAGATAATTTACCCGATTCTCACCAAACTTTGTAATGGGGTTATAAGCTTCCTTCTCAGTTAAGATATGAATACTGAGTAGCCAAAAGAAATTTAAAAATAAAATCAAGGGACACTGATCATAAACATTGAGTTATAGTTAAACTTAGACATTCTGAGAGGGAAGTCCAGGGATTTTCCATTGTCTCATACTACACTGGCCAGTCATGACTTAATTACAGTAGTAGTAGAATATACATGGAAATAGTGGTAGGCTTTTACAAGAGATTTTTTTTTGCAATATTTTGAGAGAGATTTTACCTTACTTGTATTGTTAATTTTTATTTTAATCTCAAAAATTATGATTTGTTAAATGAGAAGTGCTTAAAATGTCCAATGTTTAAACAATTCCCCTTTCTTTCAAATATCTCACTGGATCAAAATGTGCAGATCAGTTTAGAAATCCATGGTGTCCTTTGTAAGGATCCTTTGGACTTAACCAAGAATCTCTTAGAATTCATTTTCCCTGAATTGGTTGGCATGAGACACATATAAATTGGCAATACAGAATTAAGACTGATTAAGGACTGGATCCCTATAGGTAATAATTAACAATTAAGCAGTTGCCAAGCAGTACCGATTGAGCAGGAGCCAATGAGGTGCAAGATGCATGAATCAAGGTTGATGTGCTAAAAACAATTACTCCCTGAATCCCATTGAACCACAAGTCAATGTAATTAAAACAGCCATGGTCAGTTCTGACTCAAAAAAGAGGGTAGAACTATGGGAAATGTTACCAAATAGGGTCAGTAAGTGTTTGAAACAGGTGATCAGTTGATAGATAGTATGGTCAAGGGGGAAATAAGACCCCACAGTTTCAGAGCCATCAGAAGATGTATCCACCACTTCAGGAAAAATTTCCATGAAGTGATTAGCATTCTGATTTACATAAATGCAACACATTATCTTGTAGTCTTCCCATCTTCCCATATGGCATGGTGAATGTAAGTCTCTGAGTCCAGATATTGCTGGATGAAAAACCAAAACATTATTCATTTAGCGTACTATTTTCAAAGTAGTAATGCTGCTTGATATGAAACTGGCTATTGGGAAATGTGTGGTAAACACAGAGAATAGAAGTGTGTGACCCTGAAGGCTTACTACTTAGGAGACTCCAAAGTAAGGGATAAATAGCTCTATTCTGTTAGGGACCATTGATAAAAAGAAGCAAAGAACTTGGAAGCACAAACCTGGAAATGTTCAGTTTTCTATAATTTTCCATGATGTATCTGTTGTGGCTTTCTTCAAAACCTGGTACTTGTGTTGTTTTATGCTCTGGAGAGTGAAAGTAATTGTATACTCCAGTATTGCTTTGGATTTATGTTAGTTTCAGTGCCTTAGCCTCCTGAGTGCTAAGATTATAGGTGTGAATTATCATGACTGGCTGGTTCATTCATATCTACAGTTCTTCTCTCTCCCTAAGCTTCACAAGTAGTCACAAAGAATAGGTTTTTCCAACTGTTCCTGATTTTTTTCCTTGCCTGTCACTCTCCTTTTTCATTGTATTCTTTAATTTAAAACTGATAACATATGGGTTGTCTTCAGAACAAAACCTTCTGAATTGCCCATTACTCTGAGAGCCTTGCCCTCTTCCTGTCAAACATATATCCTTCCATGTAAAAAACTCTTTCAGCTTGATTTCAGTTGCCACATTGACATCATACTTTGTTATATATCTATAAACAACAGAATGTCAAAGAACATATCAGAGGAAAGGGTATATAACTCAACAAAAGAGTGCTTATATTTTATGTGAGGCCATGCATTCAGTGTTTAGCACCATGCTCCGAAGCATGTCAGAAATTTTTACTTATATTTAAATATTATTAAACATTAATCAATTAATGCATTGAAGATATGTCATACTTTAAGTGATACAATGAGAGGAGTGGAGTATTATTGATATGCCTAAGAAAGTCTTACACTTGCAAGTAATGAAGATTTCTACACAAATAAAATTCAATGTAAATGTGAAGAGGGAAAAATATATATAATGGATGAAAATCACAGAAGTAACTAATACTGTTTCAAAGTCCATGAATAGATAGTTGTCTTTACCAAAAGGTGGACATTTCATTCCTTCTTAAAAGGGGGAACCAAATACCCTTGGAAGGAATTGCAGAGATTAACTATGGAGCAGAGACTGAAGGAAGGACAAGCCAGCCTAAATATAGCTATCTCCTGAGAGGCTCTGACAATACCTGACTAATACAGATGTAGAGGCTCACAACCATTCATTGAGCTGAGTACATGGTCCCCAATGAAGGAGTTAGAGAAAGGATTTATGGAGCTGAAGGGTTTGCAGCCCCTTAGGACGAACAACAATATGAACTAACTAGTACCCTCAGAGCTCCCAGGGACCCAACTACCAACCAAGGGCTATACATGGTGGGACTGAATGTTCTGGCAGCATGTGTATAGTAGAGGATTGCAAATTTGATCATCAATAGGAGCAATGGACCTCGGCCTTGTGAAGGTTTTGTGCCCCAGTGTAGGGGAATGCCAGGGCCAATAAGTGGGAGATGGTGGGGTGGCAGGCATGGGGAGGGGGGAGGCAACAGGGGTTCGTTCTTGTTGTTTTTGTTTGTTTGTTTGTTTTTTGGAGGGGAAACTGGGAAAGGAGAAATTTACATGTAAATAAAGAAAATATCTAATAATAATAAAAAAGATAGTTGTCTTTACATACAGAATCTTAAAGGGTAGGAAGTAGTCCCCCAGCGGGATGGAATCTGAAAGAATGACATCCTATAAGGACAGTTACATGCAAATAAAGACTTGGGGAAATAGACAAACTTAGCAAATCTAGCAAACTGATTTTGTCTAGTGTCATGGGACTAAGTTCTAAATGGGTACAATGAGCAAAAATGAAGAGTTAGCTCTTATCAGTAGGAGGTCACATGGGACACTTGTTCACAATTCTGGCTCATGCCAGAAAACTTGGGCTTTGTACTCATCTGACTGACTCATTTCCAACTTAGCCTTTGCTTCATCATATGTGGTTAGTTAATAATAACTGTGTTTATGGCAAAGAGTTCTTCAAACAAGTCATCAGTTAAAATTTAAAAATGATTGAGAAAACTGGCTGTTATGTACTATGTAGTAATAGCTTAGCTGCATGGTTTAGCTACATGTTCATAAAAAGTAACATACACAGGAGGATGACCAGTCATCATTTTTTGTTAGGATTTTCCACGTTCCAAATGGATTCAGAGTTCCTAGAAAAAAAAATGGAACAGATGCTGAAATGAGAAAAGAGTGTATTAAAAATTTAGGGAGAGTATGTGGGATGAAAATGAAAACAGTAAAGTTCTCACGTTTGAGACTATAAAGAAAAACATGCAATGTACATAGTAACAAAATATTGAGTTTTGCTATAACTTATCAAAAATGGCAGCCTAGGCTCTACTGTGTCCAACAACTTTGCCTCATGAGGCTATCAGTATGTGTGTCTGCCTGATTCACTCTGTCCTCCTTTTTTTTTTCTTTCTGAGACAGGGTTTCTCTGTGTAGCCTTGGCTGTCCTGGAACTCACTCTGTAGACCAGGCTGGCATCAAACTCAGAAATCCACCTGCCACTGCCTCCCAAGTGCTAGGATTAAAGTTGTGTGCCACCACTGCCAGGCTCACTCTGTCCTCCTTAACAGGCAATTATTTCTTGTTAAACAGTGAGGTCTCTCAGGTATCTGGAAATGATCACTGTCCACCTCTCCTAGCAACAGCTAGAACGCAATGCTTCATCCTCCTTAAAATCTTCTCTCTTTTTTTAAAAAAAATTAGGTATTTTCTTTATTTACATGTAAATTTCTCCTTTCCCAGTTTCCCCAACAAACAAAAATAACGAGAACAAACTTCTGTTGCCTCCCCCATCCCCATGCCTGCCACCCCACCCTCTCCCACTTCTTGGCCCTGGCATTCCCCTACAATGGGGCACAGAATCTTCACAGGGCCGAGGACCTCTCCTCCTATTGATGATCAGCTTTGCAATCCTCTATTATACACATGCTGCCAAAACAATCAGTCCCACCATGTATAGTCCATGGTTGGCGGTTGGGTCCCTGGGAGCTCTGAGGGTACTAGTTAGTTCATATTGTTGTCCTAAGGGGCTGCAAACCCTCCAGCTCCATAGAACCTTTCTCTAACTCCTTCATTGGGGACAGTGTACTCAGTTCAATGGATGGCTATGAGCCTCTACATCTGTATTAGTCAGGTATTGTCAGAGCCTCTCAGGAGACAGCTATATTTAGGCTGGCTTGTCCTTCCTTCAGTCTCTGCTCCATAGTTAATCTCTGCCACTCCTTCCATGGGTATTTGGTTCCCCCTTTTTAAGAAGGAATGAAATGTCCACCTTTTGGTCTTCCTTCTTCTTAAGTTTCTTGTGGTTTGTGGGTCGTTCTTCCTGTATTCCAAACTTTTGGGCTAATAACCACTTATCAGAGAGTGCATACCATGTGTGTTCTTTTGTGATTGGGTTACCTCACTCAGGATGATACTCTCCAGATCCATCCATTTCCCTAAGAATTTCATAAATCCATTGTTTTGAATAGCTGGGTAGTACTCCTTAATCATTGTGGGGGTCTGGCATGTGGGGGGGTCTCTCTTTCTTGATGCTATTCTTCTTGCCAAGACACTAGAGGTCTGTAAGCATGCTTCCGTGATCCCTCTTCTGATGTGGCCTTTAGGAGAGCTGATTTAGGATGTTTGACATGTGTATAACAAATAGTGTAAAAATTTCCCAACTGCTACACTTTGAAGAAAGGCCTACATGCCCCAAACCTGAGGAACAGGAGGCAGTAATGAACTGACTTTGCCCACTCAATAAGTAAGGGTGTATACTGAACATAAAATAATAAAAATAGAGCTTAGAAAATATAGGAAAATGATTTGACATCTTTTTTTATAATTTCTAGGATTGAAAACAATAAAATTTTGTTTCTACTCAGAAAATGATATTGTTTTGTGCTATTCTCAACATCAGTAAATTTTTTCATTATTTTTAATTTTATCTAGGGCAAAAGCATTTCTAGCAATTCTACAATGCTTCTTATTCTGAGCAGTACTGAATCCTTCCTCACTGCTGGAGACTATGTCCTAGTTTTAGAGTATGATAAATTCTCTTACCATTATTCTCAGTGTTGAATTATTCCCTGCTTTTCTTAATATTATTTTGGAGATGCATAGCAATAGATCCTGCAGTATTGTGGCCTATTCAGCAGTGCGACCTGGTTGTACTCACACTAACTGTGCAGAAGATTTTACAAGGCAGAGACATGCAGCAGGTTCCCATCCCACAGACTTTATGAGTTCGACAAAGCAGATCCAACTATTAAACTCATTTGCATTCTAATTATTCCATGCATTAACTTAGGGTGTTATCACTTGTGTTCATTTGCAAGTTTACGAAATTGGTGATCTGCTCTTAGTAACTGCCCCATTAATAGGAATTAGTAAGGATTTTTAATAGTCATTTAATTAGTTTTAACTTATGTCTCTGCATCCCTTATTAAATTCTAGAGGGAACTTTTGTATGTTGATCAGAGTTGGATAAGTGGAAGGCACAGTTTGTAACAGTTTGTGTGTCTTCTACACGCTCTTTGACACGGGTCTCAGCTACATGAGGAAACTGCTGGTGTCCTGTCCCTATGAGAGAAGATTAGAGATGTGAGAAGTACTGAGCGGAATTTTATGCTCTTACAAGGCTATGCATGTCACCCTATTATTCTTGTTAAGTTCACAAGGAAAAGAAGTCTAGTGCTTTAAAAATGCATCCTGTCCTTGTAGTTCTTTTGCCTTTATTATTTTTTCTAGATCGAAACATATTTATTTATTTATTTATTTATTTATTTGATGTTTTCTTTATTTACTATATCTCCTTTCCCAGGTTCCTCTCCAAAAAAAAAGAAAGAAAGAAAAAAGAAAAAAAGAAAAAAGAAAAAAATGAAATAAAATTAAAAAAAACAAAAACTAAAACAAACTCCTGTTCCCTCCCCCCTCCCCCTGCTCACCACCCCAACCCCTCCTGCCTACTGGCCCTGGCATTCCCCTACACTGGGGCATAGAACCTTCACAGGGCCAAGGGCCTCTCCTCCCATTGATGACCAACTTGGCCATCCTCTGCTATACATATGCATGCTGCTGGAGCCATTAGTGCCACCATGTGTACTCTTTGGTTGGTGTTTTAGTCTCTGGGAGCTCTGAGGGTACTAGTTAGTTCATATTGTTGTTCCTCCTAAGAGGCAACAAACCCTTCAGCTCCTTGGGTCCTTTCTCTCGCTCCTTCATTGAGGACCCTGTACTCAGTCCAATGGATGGCTTTAAGCCTCTTCTCCTGTATTAGTCAGGTACTGTCAGAGCCTCTCAGGAGACAGCTATCTCAGG
Source organism: Montemys delectorum (assembly GCA_019843815.1). Taxonomy (NCBI): domain Eukaryota; kingdom Metazoa; phylum Chordata; class Mammalia; order Rodentia; family Muridae; genus Montemys; species Montemys delectorum. The sequence continues at coordinate 20,641 of JADRCD010225919.1, forward strand.
CTCCTGTCATCCAGCACTTGCTGGCATCCACAATAGTGTCTAGATTTTATGATTGAATATGGGAAGATTTATGATTGAATATGGAGCAGTCTCTGAATTGTCCTTCCTTCAGTCTCTGCTCCCTAGTCAGTCTACAACTCCTTCCATGGGTATTTTGTTCCCCCTTTTAAGAAGGAACGAAATATCCACACTTTGGTCTTCCTTCTTCTTGAGTTTCTTATGGTTTGTGGTTTGTATTTTGTGTATTCCAATCTTCTGGGCTAATATCCACTTATCAGAGAATGCATACCATGTGTATTCTTTTGTGATTGGGTTACCTCACTCAGGATGATATTCTCCAGGTCCGTCCATTTCCCCAAGAATTTCATACATTCGTTGTTTTTAATAGCTGAGTAGTACTCCATTGTGTAGATTTACCACATTTTCTGTATCCATTCCTCTGTTGAGGGACATCTGGGTTGTTTCCAGCTTCTGGCTATTATAAATAAGGCTGCTATGAACATAGTCGAGCATGTGTCCTTATTACATATTGGAGCCTCTTTGGGGTATATGCCCAGGAATGGTACAGCTGGTTCCTAAGGTAGTACTATGTCCAATTTCCTGAGGAACTTCTTGAGTCCTTTGTATATATTGGATATTAGCCCTCTATCAGATATAGGAAAAGATCTTTGCCTTATTATTTTTTAAACTAGTACAACTCTCATTATTTAATGCTTCATTTAATATACATAAAAAGAATTGAACTTTTATGATTCTTAAAGAAAGCAATACACAATGCATGCATCTAATATATTTGATTCTATTTTGTGGATGTAATTGGGCATTGGTATTGTTTCTCTTCCATTGTAAAAACTGTTGACAATTTTGTAGATGCATATAATGACTTTTAACTCTTTTACCACCTTCCTTTGCCTCATTCCTGTTCTTCTCCAACTAAAACCTTCTTTTTTCTGAATAAGACCCCTCTAAGCTCTCTGTCTTCTTATATGTGAGCCACTGAGTTTTATCAGAGTTGCTTGCTCCAGCATGGGTGGGAGATTATTTCCTAGGGTACTGGAAACTTTAAAGCTATATCACAAAAAAAAAAAAAAACCCAAAAAACAAGACAAAACAAAACAAAACAAAACAAAACAAAACAATGGTACTCCTGTTCCCCTGCAACTTTAAACTACTATGTGAGAGCAGGGCCTCCTGTGTCTCTCTTCCTACTCATAATGTGGATATGTCCTATCTTGTACAGGTCCAGTGTAGCTTCATATGAACATCACAGATTCAGTGAGCTCACGAGCTAAATTATAGCCATGTTATTTCCCAGAAAACAACTTCTTAGTATATTTTTTCTGGTTCTAGGTCTCTTACATTCTTGGCTGATCCCTCTTCTGAAATGTTCTTGAAACTTGGAGAAGGAATATAGATGTCTATTTTAGGACATGTCATCCAACGTTACTCATTTTTAGCACTTTGTCCAGTTTTGAGTTTCTACTCTAACCACTATGTCCTACATCAAGACACTTCTCAGATACAGGCTGAAAGCAGCTCTTAACCTATGTATATAAACCTAAGTACTTAGAAGGCAGTTTTGTGGTTTCATTTTGATAGGGATTATAATTAAACTGTGACTTGAAGTTGTATGTCTAAAGAAATGGAAGAGATATTCTAGCAGTTTCACTTTGACATATACTCAGAAAGTATATAAAGAAAGCATTACCACAGAATTCTTATAGCATGCTAGTATGATAATATTAACATCAGGTAATATTGTAATGAATTCTAATATATTATTGCTGTTGGTTTGCTTCCCTTATTTACTTCCAGCAGATTTCTATTAAGTCTGTAAATAGTAAGAAGGTATACAGCCAACTGAGCATTAATGTATAAAAGTATGTTTTGATTTTAATGTTCTTTGAAAGAGCATTTTTTTTTATCATTTGACTTGTTTCTCATCATTGACTTAATATCTAACCATAAACAAATGTTACAGTAGTCACTAGGAGAGTGAGTAAATGGCTGTTTCTCAGGTACATAGAAAGGACCACTATTGTCTTCTTCCAACATCAGCCAAAGCTCAATGCTTCATTTCCCCCTTCACAAAGTCTTATTATTTTCACAGAATTAAAGCCATTGTCTCCAAGTAGCAATGGGGATGCCTGTGAGCAGTTGGGGAAGGGAAGAATGGCTATTACATGAGTGGAAACACTTCCTCCATGTTTTTCTGCCTGCCAAGACTCTAGATGTCTGTAGTTATTCTGTAGTAGGTCAGTATATCTTTATTAGCCCTTTCATTACCTGAAGGACAAGAGTGTTTGACAAGAAAACCCAATTCATTTTCCTGTAAGAGAAAATATTTTCTGACATTTACCAGAAAAGATGAAAAGAATTTAGTTGGCACTGAGAGGGTTTGATTGACGTTAAGAGATATTAAAGAAAAGTAATTGTTGCTTCCTGTTATTTTTTTTTGTTAGAGGCAGAATTATGGTTATGTGGCTATCTTCTTTTGAGTTTGTTGAAAGAAGATTATTTTCTTGCTTTTTCTAGGGTGTAGTTGACCTGAAAAAGAAGCTTTCTTAAGATGCACAGTAGGACACCAAACTGAACAGTG
>JADRCD010225921.1:0-23860 GCA_019843815.1 Montemys delectorum
AAAAAAAAAAAAAAAAAAAAAGAATGCCCGAGCAATCGGCAGAGACGCCTTGGTGGTGGTGTTCTATCAGTCAACAGCAGAGCAGACGCAGGCCTTTGTTCATCTTAGCTTGATGCATGGCTTGGTGGCCAAAGCTATCTTATGCCTGAGACTCATAACAATCAAGTCACACCAAATCCAGGCAGCACAGTGCTAGAGGAGGCAGAGAGAGGCCTTGAGACCGCCATGCCTCCCACAGACCTGCACTCCAGTGCCTGGCACAGGAGGACCACAGGCACGGCTTGCCATCAGGCCATGCCGCATTGACAGAGGATGTCACCCAGGCCCACCAGCTGCATGGCCTGCAGCTAGAGCCACCACAATGGATGTGTAAGTATGTGGTGGTCAGATGGGGGAGAAGAGAAGCAGCCTGAGCATTATGAGGGGAGATAGAACTGAGACTCGAGAGTGGAGACGGGTATCCTGTTGTGTGTGGCCAGCCCCACTACTTGGACCTATGGTGAAGTCCCAGCCCAGCTGCCACTGAGGGCTAGTCTGGGTCCGTGGCTACACAACAATAGGAATTGGCATTGATGTCTATAGTGGTCATGTTACCACTAGAGAACATGGGAATGTCCCTGGTTGGGGCAGCTGCTGGAGACTGGGATGCCCAGTGGCACTAGGCTGTGCAGAACTGGCCCCACCTCTCACTGGATGGACTATTCTGGAGCGCAGACCCCATCTCTCACCTGCCAGCAGCACTCAGGAAAGCAGCCCTGTGCCCCTCCCAGGCAGCACAGTGGAGCTGGCCCTGGTCGAGGGGGTGCAGGTGAGATGGCCCACAGGGCAAGAGCTCAGGAGAGCTAGCCTCAGCACTCCTCGGCCATGAGGTGGCATGGGAGGGGAGGACGTGTCCTCCCCCTCTCACCCATTACCAACTGTACACAGGGGAGAACTGGTCCTGAAATCATGATAGCAGGTGAGCAGGCCCTGTCCCTTGCTGGCTGCAGCACTCGGGAGAGTCAGCCACGCACCTTGCCTGGTCAACACAGTGGAGCCAGCCCTGACGGAAAAGGCACGGGTGAGCCATCCCTGAGGGTGTGAGAGCAAGAGAGCTGGCCCAGCCCCTCACATGCTGCAGCCCTTAAGAGAGCAGGTGCTGTACCCTGAGTGGACAGCGCAGTGGAGCTGGCTCTGGAGGCCTGGGTGCAGGTCACCAACCCCTGAGGACATGGGGGCTAACCTAGCCAGAGCGGTGTTAGAGAGCTTACCCAGGTAGTGAAGGTAAGGGAGAGTCAGAGGGCTTACTAGCTCGGCTACCACCCAGGCCCAGATCCAGAGCTCTGAGTTGGCCCATCCAAAAGTCTAGACCATCTGTGAATGACTGAAATTCGTGAAAGGGCTGGTCCTGCTGGTCATCTCCATGACACAGGCCAACAACAGGATAACCAGGAGGAGACTCAGTGAGGATCCAATATGGATGGCATCACAGAAGCCAGAGACCTCGAACCAGGACAAAGACTCATTGCAATGAGCATTCGAGAGTGAAGGTGTGTGGACAGAGGGATATACTGTGGGACACACTGTGACGCACCACAGCTTCCACAACTGGGATGTTTTCTATGGTGTGTGTGTGTTATTTTGGGGGGCAGGTTGCAAGGGCAAAATGATGGACAGGAGAGGGTGGAGAGATGAGCAGAACTGATGCATGGTAGGTGCATGATATAAAACTCACAACTAATCAATTTAAAAGTTTTTTTTTCTTCTTTTTTGGTTTTTTTTTTTTTTTTTTTTGAGACAGGGTTTCTCTGTGTAGCCCTGGCTATCCTGGAACTCACTCAGTAGACCAGCTCGCCTTGAACTCAGAAATCCTCTTCCCTCTGCCTCCCAAGTGCTCGGATTAAAGATGTGCGCCACAACCACCCGGCCCCAATAAAAAAGTTAAAAAAGGGAGCTGGAGAGACGGCTCAGCGGTTAAGAGCATCAACTGTTGTTCTTCCAGAGGTCCTGAGTTCAATTCCCAGCAACCACATGGTGGCTCACAACCATCCGGAATGGGATCTGATGCCCTCTTCTGGTGTGCTTGAAGACAGTGACAGTGTACTCATATAAATAAAATAAATAATTCAAAAAAAAAAAAAAACTTTTTAAAAGTTAAAAAAAAATGTTCAAAGCCCTAGGTTCCAACATGCTACCTCAAAAACACAAACATAAAAATAAAAATCTGCATAGCTTAGCTTTGAAGGACCTAAATGTCCACAAAAGTCCTCACCATTCAGTTCCTCTTTGTTGGTTTTCATACACTCAAGCTGGGACCACAGGTTTCTGATCTCTTCTTGGGACTGAGCCTTTAGGTCTTCATAGGATGCCTGAAGAGTCTCTAGCTGTGAAAAATTACAAAGCGTTCACATTAGAGTCGAAGGAGATGAGCAGGCAGCCCGAGTGGCTCTGTGCCTTACGCCAGCCTAGGGATTCACATTTCAAAAGGAAGCATCAAACACACAGAGTAAGAGCTCAGATCCTGAGCCTGCAGCTCAAAGGGCAGCAAAGCCACAACCAAAAGAAAGCAGTTTGAACCGCTTCAACCAAGCAGGGCCATGCTGACTTCAAAACCAACAGTGCGACGGGCAGTGGTGGCGCACACCTTTGATCCCAGCACTTGGGAGGCAGAGGCAGGTGGATTTCTGAGTTCGAGACCAGCCTGGTCTACAGAGTGAGTTCCAGGACAGCCAGGGCTACACAGAGAAACCCTGTCTCGGAAAAAAAAAAAAAACAAAAAAAAAAAACAAACTTCTAACATTACTTTTTAAATAAGTATTGCCTACAGGCTGTCTAGTTTTTGGCCTTCTTTTCAGGAACATGTGCTCCTCTAGAGCACAGGTCTCAACACCTCCTCTGCTCAGGTCTATAACTCTCTACACACACCACTAATAACTCCAGCTTCTGACTTATTTTTCCCTAATTTTTTTTTAATAAGATTTATTTTGGGGCTGGAGAGATGGCTCAGCAGTTAAGAGCACTGATTACTCTTCCAAAGATCCTCAGTTCAAATCCCAGCAACCACATGGTGGCTCACAACCATCCATAATGAGACCTGACACCCTCTTCTGGTGTGTCTCAAGACAGCTACAGTGTACTTAGATATAATAATAAATAAATATTTAAAAAAAAGATTTATTTTATGTACGTAGCTGTCTTCAGACACACCAGAAGAGGGCATCAGATCCCATTACAGATGGTTGTGAGCCACCATGGGGTTCCTGGGAATTGAACTCTGGACCTCTGGAAGAGCAGCCAGTGCTCTTAACCACTTAGTCACCTCTCCAGCCCCTTTTTCCGAATTTCTTGACCTGACAGTTTGATTCTTGGGTTGGGTAATGAAAACACTTGAGGCCTTTGAGCAGGACCTTCCGTATTCACATCTGACTTGTAGCATTTCACTAGGAAAAATGTCTAGAATTCATAAGCGGAAGAACCAGCTTTGGTTAGCCTGTTTTGGAAACTTCTTGCTTAGTCAAGTATGTTCGGAGGATATGTGCTTATGTTGCTAGTGTTCACAGATTTTATAAAAGCCTCAGGAACCTGGGTAGAGAATAATATACTTTCTGAATTCAAGATTAAACATTGAGGGGTTGGGAATTTAGCTCAGTGGTAGAGCCAGCCTGGTCTACAGAGTTCTAGGACAGCCAGGACTACACAGAGAAACCTTGCCTCAACAAAACAAAACAAAACAAACAAACAAAACAAAACAAAAAGGAAGGGGGCTGGAGAGATGGTTCAGTGGTTAAGAGCACTGGCTGCTCTTTCAGAGGTCCTGAGGTCAATTCCCAGCACCGATATAGCAGCTTCCAACTGTCTGTAACTCCAGATCCAGGGGATCTGACACCCTCATACAGACATTCATACAGGCTAAACACGTATGTACATAACATAAAAATAAATAAATCTTTTTTAAAAATTGAACATTATTTCATGGGCCTGGCCTGGTAGCTCTATGTCTTTTGTACCAAGAACTAAGTCTCTTGGAACTCAGCACTTTAGCTTGGGCAGACATCAAAATATGAAGTGGCCCACCTCCAAATTGTTCCAGAACTTCTCTAATAAAGCAAGGAATTAGGTGTGGGGAAATGGCTTGCTTGGTATATAGAAGGTCTGCTACTCAAGCATGAGAACCTGAGCTCAGATCAGTGGTATCCATGTAAAAGGCAGAGAGATTGTAATGGGAAATCTGTGACAGACACCAGCACTGGGCTATCAGACTCCAGAGGTTTGCGAGCCAGCCAGTCTAGCTGAGCTGTGAGCTCACGGATCAGTATGAGATCCTGCCTCAAGAAATAAGATGGCGTGCAACAGAGGAAAGCACTGACACCAACCACGGTGTCCATTGTGAGTCCACACGTACCTACACCAGACAGGCACACACACACACATACCCCATCCCCACCCACATCCAGTCAAACGACTCAAGGCGTTACGTTTGGGCCTACCTCCAACTCTTTTGCTTTTTCCTTTTCTCTGAATTTCTGCTCTAAATCTTGCAGATACTGGCAGTGCTCTGCCTGCAGGTCTTCTTGCAACTTCTTGATGGCTGCCTGGTGCTGAGACTCCAGGTTCTTCAGAGAAACTAGAAAGCAGCACAGAGGTCGCCTCGTTTGTGATAAGATGGCGCTTCCACCTTCAGCAGCAGTTACTGATCGGCATTTCACACCAAAGCCACCGTTTACACGTGGACTACTGTGTCCACCATGTTTCAATCCTGAACACCCAGGACTGCCTGACAGGGGCATGTGCCAATGGCAGAGAGGCTCCTTCTAGACATTGCCTCAGGAGCCAGCCTGCTCTTCCCATGGAGGGAAAGCAGAAGCACCCAGACACAGACAAGATCACATGTCAACTCACGAGCATCACTATGTTACATAACATCTGCAGTATCAAAAGTGAGCAGCCACCATACTCCCGCCTTAGGAGTAATTTAGTAACTGACGATGTAAGAGGGCTTCTATGAAACACTCATACCCTTGTATGTATGTCCCCAGCAGCTCATGCTGGAAGCAAGGGCGGGAAAAGGCAAGTCCAGTTGCAGACTCTAGCGGACACTCAGCGCCCCAGGCCCCAGATATGCTCGCTTTAGTCAGGGGCTCACCTTCAGCCTCCTGTTTGGCTTGGAAAATCTTCTCCAATTCAACCTTCTGTTCCGACAACTCCTTCTGAAACTGGCTTTGCAAACCCTCCATCTCCGACTGATGCTTCAACGACAATTCTTGGCGGAGATTTTCCAAACATAACTGTCTTTCGGATTCCCAATCTTGCTTCAGGGTCTAATTTCAAAGAGAAAGCAGATAGTGGTGCAACCCAATCTCTGAAGAACACAGTCCACAAAGAACTGACTTCCTCCCAGCACATTCCAGTTCCCTTGACTGACTTTATCTGCATGTCGGTGGGGGAGTTTGGTGGAATGTGAAGGTAAAGTGGAGTGCATGCAGAACTCTATTTCCAATCAACCACACACCTCGATCATCTGGATGTTTTTCTCCATTTCTGAACGTAACTTCTCCTTCAGCTCAGCTGCAAGACAAAACATAACAAGTAGTTCGGACCCACAGGATCTAAAACTTCAACATGGTCTCATTACCCAGGAGACCACAGGGCTCAAGTACCCATTGTCCACTTGTGGAAAGCTGCTGGGGCACACAGGACGACAAGACATCCAGATGGGGTTAGTTTAAGTAAGAAATGTATTCCCATCAAAAGAAAGAGAATTGAGGTTCCCAGGCTCTCAGGTTCTCCTAAGAGCACAGCTGAAGATCCACTGTTGGAGTCCCAATGCCCCCAAACCCACGTGACCCTTCAGACGAGAGAACTGCGGGGCACTTTAGTTCAGGTGCCCCGCTGAGCCAGGGCCAAGGCGAGCTACTGGATATTGAGACGTGAGAAGCTGTCCTCCGATTCAAGAGCTCCCAACTCAAGCAGAGAGAAGCGCAAGGACAGAGGTTTCAGCAGGGCCTCAGTCCGGCAGGACCTCCCAGGGTGGAAAGGTCAACAGAGGGTAGGGCTGAAGAAGTCTTGAGCAAAGGCAGGAGGCAAGAGGCAGGAGGCAGGAGAGGCAGCAACAGACAAGTCTACAGCTGACTGAAAAACTGGGATCCATCACTGGTGAGCAATGTACTCCATCCCAGAGCACCACGGAGCCCTTTGCTTTCCTTCCCTAGGGTTGCAGGCCTAACCAGGGAGCTCGAAGGAAGGGGTGCAATGGAAAGCATAAAAGGCCAAAAAGAGAGAGCTTATATTGGAAAAGAAAACAAAAATATGTATTTTGTTTCAATGTACCAAAAGACACATAGAAAGCACTGGGAAAAGAAGCCTGGTCTTTCCCACTGAGGGGAGAGCCAGGCGAGGGAGAAGGCTTTCTCCAGCAGGCGGAGATGCTTCCGGGGCCTGGTGGTGGGCTCTTTAACCCAGCACTTGGGAGGCAGAGGCAGATGGTTCACTATGAGTTCGAAGCCAGCCTAGTCTACAGAGGGAGTTCCAGAACAGCCAGTGCTGTCACACAGAGGAACCTTGGGGTGGGGTGGGGGGAGCAGTGGCGACACTCAGCTTTAATCCCAGCACTCACTGGGAGGCAGAGGCAGACGGATCTCGGTGAACTGGAGGCTATCCTACAGCCAAGGCTATACAAAGAAATCCTACCTCAAAAAACCAAAAGGAAAGAAAGGAAGAGAGAGAGAGAGAGAGAGAGAGAGAGAGAGAGAGGGGTGCTTGTCATAGGGACACTGGGAAGGCAAATAGAAAAGTAAGCACTCTTTCCAAGTAATGAATATCCTCAACCTCAGCTATGGAGATCCCTACAGAACTTCAGCTACCTAACTATGCTGCTTATACACAGAGACTACATGTCAGGGAATTAGTTCTTGGTAAAGCTGATACGTATAGAACAGAAAATGCTGGGCTAACGAGGTGGCTCTCAACAGTTAGATGGCTTGAGAACTTCTAGACAACCTGGGTACCCACGAGGTAGCAGAATCATCTGTAACTGCAGCCCTAGAGGGACAATGCCATCTTCTGACCACCACAGACACTAGACATACACGTGGCTCACAGACATATATGCAGGCAAGACACCGATACATACAAAATACAACGGACTAACTGACTGACTAGAACCGGAAGTTCACCACGGCTGCTCTATGGGCAGTTGGCAGCAGACTAACCATGTATTCGACCCAGCACCGCGCCCTGCGATACGACCATAGCTAAGACAAAGAGCCATGCCAACTCAAGCACTATCCAGCCAGCCGCATAGGCTCAGTCAAGTTTGCTTGCGTTTGCAGGGGGCCTAGCTGGAACAATAGTAAGGACTTGCCAACACAGAGAACCCACTGGATGGCTTCCTTCCCTACAGGCGACCCACTGGATGGCTCCCCTCCTGCCGAGGAACAGAAAAACAAAACAAAACAAAAACCAGGAGCATGTACTCAGGTAAAAGTGATTTGGAAAATCAGCAAGCTGCTTCAAGTGTGCATGTACATATGTGTGCACACGCACGTGCCCATGGTGGGAGGTCTGAAAGATGACTCAGCTGTTAAAGGCTAAGCTGCATTCAGAAAAGAACAAGTGGGATCACATGGTCCACATTCCGTCTTTGCTCGGTACCTGTTTCTTGCCCACTGCGGAGCGCCATCTCTTCCTTCTCACGGGCATGCTGCTCTCGCATCAGCTCCAGCTCACACTGCTGCCTGCTCTGTAGCAGCGCCAGCTCCTGTGCCCGCCGGCTGTTGAGCATTTCCCGCAGCTCAGTCAACGCTGTCTCCTTTTCCTTCTGCAGGTTGGCCTGCGTCAGCTCCAGCTGTGCTGTGTGCATGTTGTTCAGGCTCAAGCGCAGTGCTTCTAGCTCAAGGCTGTGGGCTGTCTGCAGGCAGAGAGGAGCCAGGCCTGATGAGACCCAGGTCAGAAACCAGGATGGCAAGGGCAACGCCAAGCAGAAATTGCAAAAGAATGAGGGAGAGAAAGGAGCTTGTAAATTAAGAGGGTGCCGCTCCGTCTCTATGCTGGGGTGTGATTGACAGCAGGAGGGTGCCACCCCAGCTCTATGCTACTGTGTGATTGACAGCAAGATGGTGCCGCCCCGCTACACAGTAGCACAAGACTGAAAGCAAAACAAAATATCAAGGCAGACTCACAGCCCCTGTGTCCACACACGACCCTCCATTTGCTTGGGGAATGGACTCCCAGAGAGAAGGCAGAAATAATAAGACAAAGGAGGAGCTAGCAAGCCACCGCCCCCACCTGTCCACTTTGGAATGAGTCTCTCCCACCTGCCCCCGCACCCCCACTAGCAACCGGGACCCACTGTGTCCTGGTAAAATTGGCACAGCGGGGTTAAGACCCTGTGAAGGCTGAGAGCCCTGTCGATCACCTGGGGTGCCTGTGGCTGTGTCTGCTGCTGTGTCTGCTGCTGTGTCTGCAGGTCAGTCACATCCAGTTCACAGTCTAGTTCCTAGGAGAAAGCAAATGATGTAGCCCAGAGAATCCCCAAATACTTCAATCGACATTTGGTCAAATCTATTGAGTGGAAGGCTGACTTCATTACAATGAAAGGTAGCAGATGAAAATACTATCACATATTTCAGTCCAGGCAAACTGTGAGAACGTGCTACATGAAAGACGGAAATCTAGGGAAAGTCAGGAGGATCCTGAGTTCAAGGCCACCCAGGGCTACATCGTTTGGACCAGGACAGGCTACATAGCTAGACTCAAATGCGGTGGTGGTGCAAGTAGCACTTGGGAGGCAGAGGAAGGCGGATTTCTGAGTTCAAGGCCAGCCTGGTCTACAGAGTGAGTTCCAGGACAGCCAGGGCTACACAGAGAAACCCTGTCTCGAAAAACCAAAAAAAAAAGAAGAAAAAGAAAAAGAAAGTGGAACACTGGGGCACTCCTGTAATCCTAGCACCCTGGAGTTTGAGGCAGGAGAGCTATAAACTCAAGGCGTGCCTGGTCTATCACAAGTTCAAAGCCAGCTTGGGTAACAGCAGCACCCTGACTTAGTATCAAAGTAAAAAGAAGACCGAGTCGGGCCGGCATCACGGACAGCTTGGTGGGTAAGACAGTCTATCCCAAGGGCTGGTGAGATGGCTCAGCGGGTAAGAGCACTGACTGCTTGCTCTTCCGAAGATCCTGAGTTCAAATCCCAGCAACCACATGGTGGCTCACAGCCATCCATATGAGATCTGACACCTCTTCTGGAGCGTCTGAAGTCAGCTACAGTGTACTTAATGTATAATAATAAATAAATCTTGACCGGAGCGATCGGAGCTGACCAGAGTGAGCAGAAGTCCTAAAAATTAAATTTCCAACAACCACATGAAGGGTCACAACCATCCGGACAGCTACAGTATGTACTTACATACATAAAATAAATAAATAAATCTTTAAAAAAAAAAAAAAGAAGCTAGATGTAGCAGCTCACAACACCAGAGAGTCTGCTGGAAGCTCACATCTATGGCCTAGCAGCAGAAATAAGAGACTATCTCACAAAGACCGTGAGAGGACAGAAGTGACCCTGAAAAGTCCTTCACACTCTGAGCCAAGGCACACATTCGCCTCACCCATGCCACTCCCTTTTTGCTTGGTTTTTTGTTGTTATCTTTGGGTTTTGTTTTTGTTTTTGTTTTTGAGGGCGGGTCTTCAATGTGTAGCCCAGGCTGTCCTTGGAACTCACTCTGTAGTTAACCAGTTCTCAACATATGCATGGGTTGTGCCCCCTGTGGGGGTCAAATGACCCTTTCACGGGAGTCAGATATCCTGCATATCAGATATTGACATTATAATTCATAACAGTAACAAAATTATAGATATGAAGCAGCAATGAAAATAAGCGTATGGTTGGGGTCAGCACAACATAAGGAACTGTCTTAAAGGGTCCAGGATTAGGAAGGTCAGAACCTCGGCTGTTTACCAAGTTGACCTTGAATTTACAGAGCCCCCACCTTCCTATGCCTTTGGAGTAATGGAACCAATGGTGTGTGCCACTACCACCCGGTAAAGAAAAGAATTTAACTAGTACTGAGGAAAAAAATTATCTTAAGGAGGATTTTTTTTTAAAGCCAACTAGAAAGGAACCAGACATTTAACAATCCAAATTCAGCAAAGAGAGAGACTATGGCTTAGGAAGAGAGACAGATAAGATGGGTGTTGGGGACTGAGATCCTAAAATGAAAAGCACAATAAATCAAGTTACAAAATAGTGGCTAGCTAATAGCTCAGCAGTTAAGGGCACTGGGTTGGTTGGTTGGTGGTTGTTTTCATTTTTTTGCTTTTTCCAGAACAGGGTTTCTCCATGTAGCCCTGGCTGTCCTGGAACTCACTCTGTAGACCAGGCTGGCCTCAAACTCAGAAATCCACCTGCCTCTGCCTCCCAAGTACTGGGATTAAAGGCGTGCACCATCACCTCCGCCTGGCTAGGGCTCCAGCATTTATATAGCCTCTGAAAAGTCTCCTGAAGTCCTAATGTTACACACTCACAAAAAACTATCTGCAGCTGGCAAGGTCATGCCCCTGCCAGAGCTCAAGGCAAATCAGTCAGCAGCTATGGACAATCTGAAGCAACCCCCATTTCCCACACCTGGGATTAAAATGAAAACATTGTTACAATATTTCTGTGTTTATAAAGAAACCAAAATTCTCACTGTAAATATACATTCTGAGCTTCTCCTGAGAGAGCCTGAAGAGACACACAAAACAGCGGCACAACCAGCTAAGCAGGGGCTGGTTGGCATGGCTTCGAGTTTCTCCACTACTGAGAGAAGCTTGGGGGGGGGGGGGGGGAATTAAAGTGAATGGCAGCTAACAGCCAAGCCACACCCACAGAACCCAGAGTGCAGCAGAGAAGGTCAGCCGGGCAAGAGCATACACCCCCAGAGAGCTCCAGCTTGCCAGAGCACAAGGGGGCACCAAAGTAAGGTCCTGCAGCTTCCAAAAGAAACAAAATCCCGAATTTGCAAGTAGAGCCCACATGTGGTATCCTGATAACGACCATATTTTTTTCTCAGATAGGGCAGTTAAGACATCTCATTACTTTCAGAGAAATTTTATCTCTTGAAATTCTTTTCTGGCTAAGAGGAATCTGAGTTTCCCAGCCAGAGCTGCACATCTCAAGGGCCCTCAAGATTCCAAGGCCTTATTTACAGTCCACACAGGAGTTCCAAGGAGAGTCCACTGAAGAGTCGCCCGCAGGGCTGGAGAGATGGCTTGAGTTCAAGTCCCACCAACCACATGGCGGCTCACACCCATCTGTAATGGGATCTGACGCCCTCTTCTGGGGTGTCTGAAGACAGCGACAGTGTACCCTTATACATGAAATAAAGAAATCTTTAAAAAAAAATAGTCTGCAGGGCCAGGGAGGTAAGGGAGTCTCTGTGGGGTGGGGTAGGGAGATGGTCGCCACTATTCATAAAACTAAGCAGCCAGAGGCCGGCTCTTTCCACGGTACACCATTTCTGCCACACCTTCTCCCTTCCCCGAATCCCACCTGCCGAGACATTCAAAGCAGGTGAAAGAATGTCTCATAGAACGCACCACACCCGCACCCGGAGAGCTGTTGCCTGTAATGGTCCCTTACCAGAGCACCAAAATGGCACCACGCTTTAAACAACTGTCTGAAACTCTTCAAAACTCATATTAAAGCCAAGCCACCGGGCTTGTGGGCAAAGCCCTGGCCACACAAACCAAGCAACCTAGGTTCAATTCCCAGAAGCCACATAACGGTGGAAGGAGTGGGTTTACTCCACAGGAGTGCCAAGTCACACACAATAAGAAACAAAGTCAACTGTAAAGTTGAGTCATCTATTCCTGTGAAACCTATTTACCCACCTTTTATAAACTAAAATCCCACTGGGCAATGGTGGTGCATATCTTTGATCCCAGCACTTGGGAAGCAGAGGCAGGCGGATTTTTGAGTTCAAAGCCAGCCTGGTCTACAGAGTGAGTTAGTATACCCTGTCTCAAAAAAACAAACAAAAAAATAATAAACAAATAAAAAATAAACAAAAATCCCTCTTTCCCGATTTTTGAAAGGCAAAAACCCAAGTAAATTAGTCAATTACCACGGCAACAAACGGAAGCTAGACAACACAACATGTTAACGTAACGATGAGTAACTCTACCAGAGCTGCAGAGGCCCCTCTGGTCCCCTCCAGGGTGTTGCTGCATGACTCGTTTTCAAAGATGGCCCCTCCTTCAGAGAGCTCGCTGTTGGGGGCGGCTACCGAACCCTCCTCCTGGACAGACGCATGGACAGCCGAACCCTTCCTCTTCGCCGTCTTTTTCTTCGAATTCGGACAGTCACCTTTTGTTTTTCTCTGTCGGAAGTTAGCAAGCTGCGGAAAAATTGAGAGAAGTAGTAGAAGCAGAGGTAAACGAGGAAAAAGTAACAAAACCACAAAGTCACCAGGCTTGTGGGGAGCATGAGGTTCCAGCGAGCGCCGACCACTCAGCCACACGAGGCGGGCGAGCAACCGCTTTCCCGGAAAAATGCTGCCTTCACTGACATCTATGCCCCTGGCCTTAGGTTCAAAACTATACTGAGTCTACAAATGGCTATTAATTAGGCCTACAAGCTGACAAAAGAAGACAATATGGCTGGTTGGAAGATTAGCTGTTCTAAGCCTTGGATAGTTTAGAGCAGATTTTAAAATGCATCTATTTAACACACTGAGAGCTTAATTAAGGCATAGTCAAGTCTTAACACTATTATATGAAGCTAGACCATCCCCTTCTTGCCCCCCATTCTTCCCTAATCGAATAAATATATCGCCCAGCCAAAACTTCTTAGCCATAGACTCCGAGACAAGGTACAGAAATAGCAAAAACTTAATTAAGCCAGGTCAATCTAGCATCTTCCTATGCGGAATGTGATGTTCTACTTCTCCTGATGAGGAGCAGCAAAGCACTGGGGACCAGCCCAGAGTGCTGCATGCCAGTCAGAGGCACAGCCTAGCTGCTTTCAGTCCCTCAGATACAAGACTTTTCGACTGCATTCACGCACCATCTCCCTCTCACGCCCTCTTCAAAAAGGCAAGCGCTGGAGCGCCAAGGTTTCCCAGGGGAACACCCACTCCCTCGAATCACAACCAAGGCCGTACAAGCAAATGTGCCCCTGTCGATGAAAACAGACACGCACCGTTTTCGTTGTCGGAGGAAATTAACAAGGCCACCTACTTATCAGTGTGAAGAGAAATTTGAAGGGCACTGCCTACAGTACCAACGCTGTTCTAATCTATTGCCTTCCTCCACGGAATGCAACTGTGTGCCACAGAGCTCTCTTTCTCCAGCATGTACTTGGTTTCTGGCTATGGACATTCAATGAGTGACCTCTTGGTTCTTCTCATTAGTCTTCTCCCTCCTTAAGCACATCTATTGGGGTTCACAAACCACCCAAGGGCAGACATCTGTTCCCCTGGTGAAGTACTAAACTTCACACTCCCTCATTTCTCAGTGTCTACATGTGCCCGGTTTACGCCCTATAAAGACCACAATGGCTTCTGCCTGGCACTTGTAATCTGGCATGGCTGTGCTCTCATTTCCACTGCGTATTTTGTGCATTTTAACGGGACAGGGGCAGGGCGATGGCTGGGGGGCGGGGGGATGTTGACAAAAAAAGACGACTTGCAGCTACTAGGCGAACCAAGAAATCAACCCAGCCCTTTCGTGGAGACTATACCTAGCTAGCCCTGACAGTACAGGGTAGGGAGCCAAACTCTGGTTCCACAGCCATGAACCACTTTCAGAATGTTCGCGCCTTCTCTTCCTCTGATTCCCCATCACCTTTCAGACAACTATCTTAAACAGACACAAGTGTTCCCAGTGTAGAGGAACGATCAAAGGAATTCGGAATCTGAGGCAGAGGGAGGTGAGAAGAGGAGCTTCGTAAGTATGGCAGTTGCAGGGCCCGGCCAGAGAGCGAACAACGAAGCACAACGACAGGACACCACTCGGGAGTAAAGCTCATGGTTCCCTGGAAAAGGAAAGCCTGAAGACGGTCTTTCAAAAAAGCCAGGGACAGTTAGTGCCTGAGCCCCGGAAGCACAACAACTAAGAATGCTAGGTGACCAGGACCCGCCCACGGCTCTCGTCCCCGCCCACGAGGAGGGGAGCGCCTCAAACGCTGATTGGCTGCGGCTGCAACGGGGCGGGGCGAGACCGAGGGCGCTGGATTCAAGATGGCGGCGCCTAGGAAGTGAATTCCGCGGCAGCAGCAGCAGCGGCAGCGGCAGCGGCGGCGGCGGGAAGAGCGAGCGCCCGGTAGCTGCCATCGCTCTGCCGCCACCGCGCTTGCCAAGCGGCAGTAGGAGCACCGGGCCCTCCTTAAGATTTCTCCCCACGGCAGAGCGGAGAGAAGGATGCTACCGTCTAACCTTGGCTCTCCCAGCCTCCACCTTCCGGCGCCGCTGCTCCTGCTCGTCTTCCATCTCCGCCCGGGCTCCTCGAGAGTCGCTCGGAGGTGGCAGGCCGGCCGCGAAACCGCCTTCGCTCTATTTACACACTCCCTCCCTTCACCCACTCGCCTCCCCACCCCCATACACACAACTGTCAGCGCCGCCCCGCCAATCCGGAGCCCCGTGGGGCCTTGCGCACGCGCGCTCCGCTGACGCTCCGAGGGCGGAGAGCCATCTCTCTTTGTGCCCCCATTGGTACGCGGACGCTCCCCACCCTCTTCGTCTACACCAATGAGCGAGGCGGCGGCGTTCCCGGGGCTCGCGGGCGTTCGCTGACGGTGCTGGGCGGCGGGAAGTTTTGGGCAAACCCTTTCCCCGCGGCAGGGGCTGCCTAGCGCCCTCTCCCGACAGGACGAGGACTTACACGCGAGCGGCTATCCACGCCTCCCGTGCGCTCCGTCCACTCTCTCCCCTTGCAAAAGTCTTGGTTTTCGGTCGCGATGGGTTTCTGCGGACGCTGGGGGGGATCCTCTGTCGCCTTAGGCCCCATAGTCCCTCATCCTCGGTTAGGATGCTCGCCTCCTCTTTAGTTCTTCTAGGGAGAGTGTTGTGGTTTGGTTTGGTTTGGTTTGGTTTGGTTTGGTTTGGTTTGGTTCACAGGTGCAAATCAACCTGTAGGGTCACTTGGAATCCTGCCTCCCTTCTTTGACCACTTCTGCCCCTCCTAAACATTTAATCCCTGTCTTCAACCCAGATCCAAAGAACAGAGTATAGCCAGAGTTATTCACTGAACGGCACCTAAAACTCCGGGGGCCGTTGTGCATTCATGCACACACTTCAATGGAGTCACTGTATGTTCAGGCTCCTGACTCTCACTCCAGCGCCAGTCTGTCCGCTGCAAGGAAACTATAGTCCATTTTCAGTAAGAGGCACGTTTAGAGCTCACCGGTGGATTTCAGATAACTAGGAAGGACTGGGCCCATGTCTTCCCCAGCCAGCAGCTGGTTCTTGCTTGCCTAGGCACTTAGTAATTCATCATTGGGTTGAAAAGTTACCGGCTGCCGGGCAGTGGTGGCGCACGCCTTTAATCCCAGCACTTGGGAAGCAGAGGCAGGAGGGTTTCTGAGTTCGAGGCCAGCCTGGTCTACAGAGTCAGTTCCAGGACAGCCAGAGCTATACAGAGAAACCCTGTCTCGAAAAACCAAAACAAAAAACAAAAAACTTACAGGCTGTTATGTGACTAACATAGAAGGAGGGGGAGCTCCAGGATATATGTCAGCTTTGCATCCTGCACGGATAGGGTAGGGAATCTAGAGGAATTCTGTAAGATTGAATCTTCCTGAAATTCCTCAGTAGTGAGGAACTTGGGAACAAGGAAATGCGGTAAGGGCTATGGAAACTACTGTTTTATACCAAATCTGCACGGCAGTCATTTTTGCCTTCTCTCTAGGCTGACACCCGACTTAACAAATTCAGAAAAATTGTTTCAGTTTCATTACTCAAAAGACTTCAGGTACTGATGAAAACAGTACCTGGGGTGGGGGGATCTCCTCTGGGCTGACCTATCCTCTAGGATATGCCGGCCTCAGTCTTTGAGCAGTGGGATATTTAAGGAATGTTTGAGGGGTGGTCATATTTTCTATATCAAAAATTAGAGGACTGGAGAGATCAGCAGTTAAGAGCACTAGCTGTTCTTACAGAGGACCCCGGTTTGATTCCCAGCACCCAATGGTGACTCACAAGTGTAACTCCAGTTCAGAGGCTCTGATGCACACTTCTGACTTCTGAGGGCACTAAGCACTCACATGGTGCACATACATGTAGGCAAAACATTTGTACCCATAAAGTAATTTCTAAAGTATAAAATAAATAACTGATATTTATTTCTTTGAGCTACGAGTACGTTTGTGTCTCTGTGTGGAACTGCCAGGTATCATTAGAGGCAGGAAGGGGGTGTTAGATGCCCTAAAGCTGGAGTTACAGGCAGTTGTGCATCACCAGATGTGGGTTCTGGGATCTAAATCACCCCATCGCTCCCTAAGGAAACCCCTGCTGCGTATAGCCACGTGTCTTTAATCCCAGCACTGGGGAAGCAAAGGTAGGTGGGTCTCTGAGTTCAGGGCTAGCCAGGGCTCTAAAGAGAGACCTTGTCTAAATCAAAAATAAAAAGGCTTGCCTGCTTAAAGCCCCATCTTATGAAGACTTTTTCTCCAGTGGGGTCGCCCTTCTCTTAGAACCAGATGTGGGTTCTGGCATCTAAATTCTCTTAGACAACTATAGCTTGTCCCAAGTTGACAGAAAACTAGCAGCCAGCACTGAGAGCATACTGCTCTTGCAAAGGACCAGAGTTTGGTTCCTAGCAACTGTGTCAAACAGCTCCCAACTGCCTGTAATGCCAGCTCCAGAGGGGATTAGCTGCCTCTGACCTTGTAGTACTGGCAATCACATGCATATACTCATGTACAGACACATACGGCCGGGGGGGGGGGGGGGGGGGGGGGGGGGGGGGGAGGAAGGAAGGAAGGAAGGCAGGCAGGCTGTGGATAGGAAATGGGTAGCTTATCCTCCCAACAGGCTTTGGGGTGGGGGGAGAAGTAACTCCAGTACTTCTGCTGCTCTCTGTTTTGTCTGACAGTCTTTGCTTATATATTCTATATGCAAAGCTTTTTTTGTTTTTGTTTTTGTTTTTGTTTTTGTTTTGTTTTGTTTTGTTTTGAGACAGGGTTTCTCTGTGTAGCCCTGGCTGTCCTGGAACTGACTCTGTAGACCAGGCTGGCCTCGAACTCAGAAACCCTCCTGCCTCTGCTTCCCAAGTGCTGGGATTAAAGGCGTGCGCCACCACTGCCCGGCAGCCGGTAACTTTTCAACCCAATGATGAATTACTAAGTGCCTAGGCAAGCAAGAACCAGCTGCTGGCTGGGGAAGACTTGGCGCGCGTCACACAGTTAGAGGCTGTGAATAGGATGGGTGGGAACAAACGGGAAACAGGAAATACCAAGCGGTTGTGCTGAAATCATCCACTAGAGAAAGTTTCAAGCTCACTTGAGAGGATATCAAGTTAGTTCTCTAACCTCCTGGCCAAGAGCAGGCTTCTGCCTGGGAAGAGTCTTGGGCCAGAGACAACGGAAGATTCATTTTTCTAAAGTCAAAGGTCTGTAGCCACATCACACCTACCGCAGCGGAGAGGGTCTTTACAAATAACCTTTGCTACTGTACACGTCATAGGAGGCCCCACCTCCAGACTGTTCTTACGTATTAGGAGCCTATCTCAGCAGGGAAGGAGGGTCCTTCCGGTGTTGGAAAACTCTTTATCAAGAGAAATGCGGGACTGATGAGATGGCTCAGCGGGTAAGAGGACCGACTGCTCTTCTAAAGGTCCTGAGCTCAAATCCCAGCAGCCACATGGTGGCTCACAACCATCCATAATGAGATCTGACCCCCTCTCCTGGTGTGTCTGAAGACAGCTACAGTGTACTTATTTATAATAATAAATAAATGGTTTGGCTGGACCGAGCAGGGACTGAGCGAATGGGACTGAGTGAACGGGGTTGACCGGAGTGAGCAGAGGTCCTGAAAATCAATTCCCGACAACCAGATGAAGGCTCACAACTATCTGAACAATTACAGTGTGTACTCATAGACATGAAATAAAAAAATAAATAAATAAATAAATAAATCTTTAAAAGAGAGAGAGAGAGGAGAGAGAAATGAGAAGCCGTTTGTTTATTGGCAAATGTTCCTAAGGGAGGAAGTGTGGGGTCAGGACAACCTGACTATTCTTAAGCTATTTGAGTATCTCTGATGGTTTCCCCATGTAGAGAAGGACAAACACTCCCAAAACTCAACCATGCTGCAGCTCTGTCTGGGGAAGCCAGGAGGATAGCACAGCCCCCTCCCTATATGTCTATAACTAGGTGATGACATGGGAAGAAAGATGGAGGCAAAGGAGGACAGGCCTGAGCATTCTCTTCTTATCTTCCTTCAAACAAACCCCACTATCCGAGCGCACCACATGCCTTCTGGACGGTAGATCAGTGAGCACTGGACGCTCTTTGTTCCGTTCACCCTACCCCCCACACCTCAAGTTGAACATGGCTTGTTGTGGGCCCAGGGCAGGGAATGCATGCTGGGCTTAGTCCCTCTCAGATCAAAAGCAGTAACAACTCCTTCCCTTCACTCTCAGGAGTGACCTAGAAGCAGCTAAGCAGCTTCCCTGTTGTGAAATGCCAAGGTCTTGTCAAGCAGCCTCAGGATAAGCCATGCAGCTAAGTGATCGCAACACAAACAAACAAACAAACAAACAAAAAACTCCAGGAGGTTTTGGATATCACAAAGACGCATTCCTCCCTGGGCCAGATCACAGTCCTCTTTGGTGAGCCAAGACTTCTTGTCTCCCGGATTCAGAATCGGGTGTTCTGTGCAAACGAGAGAGGGAGTTAGGCTCCTTAGATGAAAGAAGCCAGAAAGATAGCAAGATCAGACGTCCCGGGGACAACCAGAGCCCAGAGTCATACTTGAGCCTCAGGTTTCATGTGTTTTGATTTCTTCCAAACTGGCACAGGCCCAGCTCGCTGTGCCAACATCCTCAGAGAGTCCTTGCCGTGGACCCTGCCAAGTGCAGTTCTTGGATCTCGTTTCGATTTATTTTTAGTACTAAAAGCCGTCGACGTAAGGAACACAGACACTCTCACCGTGGACATGGCTCCCTACCCTGTAAACATTTACTGTGCCTAGCAACTGCCTGCCAAAGTGGACAGTACGGAATGAGGATGGGCATTTCACAACACAGAAGCTGGTTAGCTGCTTCTAGGACAGGGAGCCAGGGCCAGCATCGCAGGGATAAGCTGTGTTGATAGATAGTACCTTTAATACCACGGGATAAGAGAAACACTAATTCCCAGAAAGCCAGGAGCCCAGTCAGACCGAGAGAAAACATCATCTGTGTCCCTTTTCCGTTATTGGCCCTGTTTAGATACCCACTGCCAGGCTTTGTTAGCAATGCCTTCTGGGAACAAGTAGCCACCATCTCAGGGTGTCTGCTTTTGCTTTCCTTATCTACATACGTCCCTCTAACTCCCGTTCAATGTGACAGTTCCCAGGGTTACCTAGGTTCCTGGGGGTGTTGACCGTACCCTGGTTGTTTCTTAGATTCATAGGGTGATTGACTTACGTCCCATCTGGTTTAGAACCTCAACTCCCATACATGACCCCCTTTTCTTTATTCCTGTCTGTGTTCTCTATGCCATTGCACCCTCTGGCCCAGTGTCCCCTCCGGGGCTGCCCTTGACCCCTCTCTGGCAGACAACTCTGCTGCAAAAAGTCTCCCGAAACCCTCAGAAAGCTCCTGTCTGATGGTCTCCTGGGTATCCAGCCACACTGCCTTTTTCTTTTCTTTTCTTTTCTTTTCTTTTCTTTTCTTTTCTTTTCTTTCTTTTTTTTTTTCTTTTTTCTTTTTTTGGTTTTTTTGGTTTTTTCGAGACAGGGTTTCTCTGTGTAGCCCTGGCTGTCCTGGAACTCACTCTGTAGACCAGGCTGGCCTCGAACTCAGAAATCTGCCTGCCTCTGCCCCCCAAGTGCTGGAATTCAAGGCGTGCGTGTGCCGCCACCCCCCCCCAACCCCCCGGCCACACTGCCTTTTTCACTTTGAGGGTTCCCAGGAAGGAGCAGAGGGTCCGAGAGGCAGCAGCAAATGACCAGAGTGGTGTGGCGTAGCATGGCGTGGGTGTAGGGGTGAAGGGGAGTCTTCCATGACTCTCCTACGCTATTTCCCTGGGTAAGCAGCATCTGGAGGAGTCTGAAATATGTCTCTCTGGCCTTTTACCTCCCCACTGATCTGTGCCTGGCAACACCCACGAGTCAGTGTTTACAGGTGACCCATCTGGGGACACAGAGCCGAGGAGGGACTCTCAGAGGTGTCCTGGCAACCCAGGACCTCCCTTCCTCACAGGCTAGCAACTGTCACAGACTCCAGGGCAGGCTCTGGCACTGTGGTCCAGGGAGGGACCCGTCAATCTCCCATTTACTTCTCTTGAGGCACCATGATCCCTGACGGGGCTCTTTGCTGTACTTCACCAAGGGCCCAGGCAGAGTGAGGACTTCAGCCTCCTACTTCTCTGCAGGCCCCTTTATTCAGTTGTCATGGCGTTGGACGCCTCAATGGCAGATCAGATGACCCGGCTGAGGTTACGGCTCCTGGAACAGGTAAGGCAGAGCCTCTCCACTGCTGTTCTTAATCGCTTAATTCACTCAAATCTCCCGCCTCTGCAGACTACCAGGAGAAGTCCCCGCTTCCAGAGCAAACCTTCCCCCCACCCCGTCCCGAGTCTGGCTTCCCTAACGAACAGCTATGGCTTCTTGTTTGCTTTGTTTTGTGCTGTGCAGAACCCATCAGGCCCTAGCAGTTTCCAAAGTCAGGAGGCAGGCTGTGCCCACCAGCAAATGTACTTCTAGGGCACAGCCCTACAGAGCGCCTGCACCTTCCATACTTCCTTCAGACTCCAGTGTTTAAAGGGTTACTCCTTACTGTGGAGTAACCCAACTTCCTCAGCTGGTCACACCCAGTCTTCTCATCCTCTGTAACCATCGATGACAGTTGGAGTGGTCTGCGGGCAGCGGCGTACCTGCCCGTGCACACAATAAGCACAGTTCCCATGGGCAGCGTCTGTATGCTCTGCCTGCATTGTTCCTATTACCTATTGCTATCTATTCCCAACCCTGGAATCCCTAGTTCAGGGCTCCGGGTGGTCTCTGCAAGAGATGCTACGAGTACTCAGCAGTCTTCCTCGGAGTATCTCCCTCAGGACCTTCAGGGTAATCCTTGGGACCCATGAAAGAGCCCTCTTGTGGATCATCACATCATCTCTATCTTGCTCCCTGTCTTCGTCAGGGTTTCTGTTCCCGCACAAACATCGTGACCTCGAAGTAAGTTGGGGAGGAAAGGGTTTGTTCAGCTTACACTTCCACACGGCTGTTGATCACCAGAGGAAGTCAGGATTGGAACTCAAGCAGGTCAGGAAGCAGGAGCTGATGCAGAGGCCATGGAGGGATGTTCCTTACTGACTTGCTTCTCCGGCTTGCTCAGCCTGCTCTCTTATAGAACCCAAGACTTCCAGCCCAGGGATGGCACCACCCACAAGGGGCCCTACCACCTTGATCACTAATTGAGAAAATGCCCCACAGCTGAATCTCATGGAGGCATTTCCCCAACTGAAGCTCACTTCTCTGTGATAACTCCAGCCTGTGTCAAGTTGACACACAAAACCAGCCAGTACAATTGACCCCTTGTCAACTTGACACACAAACACATCACTATTAAGTCTCAACTCTTATGTTTTTATTTATCCCCAAGATCTAAAGTCCCAAAGTCTTTATATATTAAAAGTTTAATTAATTTAAAATGTCTAATATCTTTTAAAATTCAAAGTCTCTTAACTGTGGGCTCCACTAAAATATATTTTTCTTTCAAGAGGGAAAAATATCAGGGCACAGTCACAATCGAAAGCAAAACCAGTGTCTGGGATCTAACTCACGATCTTTTGGGCTCCTCTAAGGGCTTTGGTCACTTCTCCAGCTCTGCCCTTTGTAACACACATCTTGTCTTTTGGGCTCCAGATGTCTGTACTCCACTGCTGCTGCTGTCCTTGGTGGTCATTGTATGGTACTGGCATTCCCAAAACAATGCTGTAATCAGGCTTTACCAATAGCCTCTCATAGACTGTCTTCACGGTGCCAAGCCTCAACTCCTTTGCATGACACCTTCAGTCCTGGGCCATCAATTGCAAACTGAGGCTGCACCTTCACCAATGGCCTTCCATGGCCTCTCACTGTGCCGAGCCTCAGCTGCTCTTCATGACCCCTTTGTGCTGTCAAAACCAGTATCACCTGGGTGACTCTTACACATTACCAAGTCTTGTTGCAGCACAAGGTATAACCTTGGTTATTTCTAGAACACAACCTCTTTGCTCTCAAAAAACACTTCCCAGAAGATGTCACCTCAGTGATGCTAGTCTCTTTTTAATCACTGCTAATTTCTTAGCTCTAGCTAACCAGCATCAATAGTCCCAGTAATGCAGTCTTTATTTTAGTAGTTTTGGTATCTTGTTAATCACAGCTGATACTTCAGCCCCAGCTAACCAGAACCACAGAATCTTCACAATCAAAATAACAATGGCCCTGATAGAGTCTTTAATCTTCCCTCAGAAATTTCACAAGCCAGGCCTCCATCCTCTGCACTGTTCTCAGCATGATCTTCTAAGCTCTTATACAACATTCCATAGAGCTCTTAACAACTAATGGCTCTTTTAGCTCAAAGTTTCAAAGTCCTTTCACAATCTTCCCCAAAACATGGTCAGGTTGTCACAGGAATACCCCACTTCTGGTACCAATTTGTCTTAGTCAGGATTTTTATTCTTGCACAAACATCATGACCACGAAGTAAGTTGGGGAGGAAAGGGTTTATTTAGCTTACTTCCACATGGCTGTTGATCACCAGAGGAAGTCAGGACTAGAACTCAAGCAGGTCAGGAAGCAGGAGCTGACACAGAGGCCAGGGAGAGATGTTTCTTGCTGGCTTGCTTCTCCTGGGAGAGATGTTTCTTGCTGGCTTGCTTCTCCTGGCTTGCTCAGCCCGCTCTCTTATAGAACCCAAGACTTCCAGCCCAGGGATGGCGCCACCCCTTTGATCACTAATTGAGAAAATGCCCCACAGCTGGATCTCATGGAGGCACTTCCCCAACTGAAGTTCACTTTTCTGTGATAACTCTAGCCTGTGTCAAGCTGACACACAAAACTAGCCAGTATAGATCATCTCTATCTTGCTCCCCATCACTGTGTCCCCAGTGGGCCCCAGTAGGGAAACACTCGGAGGCCCATCAGGATACTCCGTGCTGTGCATCAGGATGCCCTACCTGTATCTCGGCAGAGCATCACCTTCATCTCCTGGGGGTATCGTCATCCCCTCTGGGCTTAGGATGGGGTGGGGGCGGCGTGCATTACGTTTGACAGCATTACCAGAACAATCCTTATCAGAATGGGGACCCTTGCTCCATCTACTACTCCCTTTTCCAAGGGCTTCTCACTTTCCATACTTCCTTTTGGGTGCTGCCCACTCCCCGAGAGCTTTTGGAATATCGGCTACATAGGCAGGTGGGCGGCGCAGAGTCCGCTCACTAACCTGGAGCCCAGTCACTGTCACAGCTTCTTCCTTTTAGATGCTGGAGCAGGAGCGAGAGAGCATGGACAGAGCAGGTAAGAGCTGAAAGCCGCATAGGCACGCCCAGGGAGGAAGGGGGACAGGCAAGAAGAGGGGCAGGCAGAGCAGGCGCTGGATTTGTTTTGCCTGCAAAACAACATAACAACACACACACACACACACACACACACACACACACACACACACAGAGTTAGCCAGCAGACTCCCAGAGGTTGATCAGTGCAGAACTTCTGCCTGTTAA
>JADRCD010225922.1:0-15653 GCA_019843815.1 Montemys delectorum
TTCCCAGCAACCTCACGGTTGCTTACAAATAGTCTGATGCCCTCTTCTCATGTGTCTGAAGACAGCTACAGTGGACTCATATGCTTAAAAAAAAATAAGAAGATGGAACTGCAGGTAGAGTTGTGACTGAAATATGGTGAGTATATGCACTAAAGTAAAAAACTAAAACAAAAATAAGAAGTCATAAGTTTTTGGAAATTCTTTGCTTTGTTTTTCTTCTATATTTTGGTATAGGAGAAGGCAAATGGTCTTTGCAAATTACGTAAAATTTATGTTATTAACTCGAACTTCTAACTCTAAAGTGAAAAAGATAACTAGTCAACAAATACTGAGAGGACTATATTATGATCTCTGATCTGACATTATCCTTTGTGTTTCCCACATCCTTTATAGAAATTTGTTCTGTTGATACATGAAGAAATCAACCAATAAAAAAATTAAAATATGTCTATATTATGCATCAGAAATATATAGCATTTTGTGCTAGAAAATGTTTTATGCATTTATGCTAAAATAGATAGCATAATATTACTTATCTTTACTAGCTAATTAATACATTTGTTAAATTCGTGTAATTTTAAGGTAACAAGGAAAACCTAATGAAGTTCTATTGAATTTTTTCCATTAAGTTAACATTGTAGAACTTTAATGAATCCTTAATTAGATAGTGATATTAAGAAGGTTGATGCACAAATGAAAATAAGTCTCAATATCTGTAATGTGCCTCATTGTCATTCACTGCAGGATACTGACCAAAACCTTAATTAAAAATATGTCTGATTCTCCTATGTATAATTGCCCATTCAAAAACTACCCCATTAAGACAATGTAGAAATAGCATTTGAATTTAATTACTAGAAAAAATGTACTTAAATGATAACTGCTTTTTCTTGTATTTTCCAACTTTTCATTTTATTGGCTTATCACATTTAGAATGCAATATCTAATTTTGTATCTGCATTTACTATAACATTCTCACTTAATTTTATGGATACTAACATGTTTTCTTCTCTTTTCTCATCACCATAATTTTCAGATCTACCTATCCATTTCAATGAATATTCTAATTATCCTAAATATCAAAGATCATCTCTGATCTTTGGTAGGTCATGGGAAACTTAATGTTTTTATCTGTGTGTGATGTTTTGCTGTTCCAAGCTTATAACACTCATTTCCTCCACAACTTGTTTAATTAAATGGTTGATCCATATCCTCACATGGAACTTGCTTGCATAAGGAAGAGATTACAGTCAGAGTTAGACATTTGTGAGACATCCTCCCCAGTAAGCTCTGTTTCGGTAGGGAGAATGGGTAAGAGAAAGGATCAGGTGGGTGCTACAGGGGAGTCATGGGTGTAAAGAAAAGCTAATCCACCTCTCTCAAAAACAAGTATGTCAAGGCTACACCAAGCCAGACTTCCTAAATATGTTTAGGAAAATGCTGTGCTTGAGATTATAGGAAAGTATTAAATCATGAGCAACTCATCGAAAAATATGGATTTTAGAATGTTTACATATAAAATAGGATGCAAATACATCCAAAGAACAAAATATCAACAAAGCATTATAGAGTATCCTTTAAGGATTCTATAAAAGAAAACTGTGCTCTCTGTATAAATAGTAATAATAATAATATTAATAATAATAATAATAATGTTTTAAAAGTAGTGAGTCAATATCAAAGTTGAGTGATAGATTAAGTAAATTTCATATTTGCAAATAAACCCAATGTTGAACTTTTATAAACTAAACCCAGTTGAAAAAAAATAAGCCAATAAAAATATCCAAGGAAAAAATAACCGTACTCATTTCTAAAGTAATAAGGGTGGTGCAGAAATGATTTTTTCAGAAGAGAAGAATGAGAAGTCAGATTTCAGAAGGCAAAGTTTTCTAAGTTTATTCATTTGTATACTTGATTACAGTAAATAATAGATTTTAATTGCTAAAAGCTCATAAGATAAAACATTATAGAAGATGATATAAATTCATTCAGAAATTTGCTCACGGTTACTATATATGACAAACATCAGTTGTGTCAATATTTAAAGTTAATGTGATAATGACATAGAGTCATACATGCTTACACATGTTTACCAGGTGTGACATAGAATGATCTAGGTTTATGATTTATAACTCATAATAAGGAAGAAATCTCAAGCATAAAACACAGACTGTGTCCATAATTTGTTTTAAGATTTGCAACAATAACTCCATTATTATACCATAATAATTCCCAGAGGTGAACTAGGTGGGATAATAAATTAACTTCTTTTACATGACAAGTTTATAAGTGAAACCAATCTAATTAGATCAACTTTAATTATCTTTAGTGAGAAGGTGTTGATATTGATTAGTTTGTGAAAGAAAAGTAAGATAACTCATTTAAAGTTGCTTTCTTATTTGCTAACTTTAAATAGAAGATTTAAAATATACCTTGTCTGTTAGTAGTATAGCCCACTCTACAAAAACACCAGAAATTAAATAGTTTGTTACATTTTGCACATTCATTGTTCTTGAGCATTCATTGTTCTTAGAGAATTATCTATGACATTGTCTTCATTGTGACCTCAGTGTGTAACTTGGATCTCAGTACACCAATGAATTTCAAATCTAAAAGTGATTTTATGTTTTAAAATGGTGCAAAGGCAAAAAACTTTGATCTGTATGTGAAAAATAGAGCTATTGATCATGGCCATCCTTGCTGGCTTTTAAAAGGTAGTATGAATTTCTACAGTACAATTCATTTCCCTTTTTTTAAACCTTTATTATTTTTGTTTTTCCATTTATTTATTTATTTATCTATTTATTTATTTACTTTGCATCCTGATCTCAGTCCTACTACTATGCCCTCCCTCACCTCTGTGCCATGCCCATAGCCTCTTTCCAATCCCCTTGTCCTCTGAGAAGGGAGAGGTTCCCTGGATACCAATACACTCTGGCATATAAAGTCACTACAGGACTAGACACATGTATCACACTGAGATCAGACAAGGCTGCCCAATTAGGAGAACAGGATACATGGTTAGGCAACAGATTCAGGAGCAGCCCCTGCTCTAGTTGTTGGGGAGCTCTCATGAAGACCATGGTGTACAACTGCTACATATGTGATGATGGTCTAGGTCCAGCCCTTGTGTGTTCTTTGGTTGGTATTTCAGTCTATGGGAGCCCATTAGGGTCCAGGTTAGTTGAGTTTATAGGTCTTCTTGTGGAATTCTAATTCCCTCTAGGGCCCCCAATCCTTAACCCAACAATTCCACAAGAGTCCTCAAAGCTCAGTCTAATGTTTGGCTCTGGATCTCTATATCTGTTTTGGTCAGCTACTGGGTGGAGCCTCTCAGAAGGCAGTTATATTAGGCTCCTGTCTGCAAGTGTAACAGGGTATCAGTAACAGTGTCACAAACTGGTTCTAGTCCATGAGGTAGGTCTCAAGTTGGGCCAGTCATTGTTTGGCCATCCCTTCAGTCTTTGCTCCATCTTTGTCTCTGAATGTATGGTAGGCAGGACAAATTTTGAGTCAAAGGTTTTTTGGGTGGGTTAGTGTCTATAGTCTGTTGTGAGAAGATCCCTGACTCCTCCCTGTTTATTATTTTGTTAGTCATTATGAGTAAAACAGCTGTACTCTTTGAGAGAATCCATTGGATGTTTGTCCTACTTCTATTTCCTGACTCCAATCTAGTTACTCTGTCAGTCACAGAATGATGCTCTCTCTATATACTTCCATCTCTTGATTTTCCTAGGGTCATAGTGTAAAATGTCATAGCAAAAGAGAAACCCTGTTAGGAAGAATGATTTTTTTAAGTTCAAGGAGGAAAACACGAGTAATCAAAAAAAGGTCATCACAGAATAATCAGCCACACTAGTTCAGTGAGTGCACTTCAGATTTAGAGCCCTCATTAACATGTTCAGAAAGTAATTCTTAATCTCATTTGTTCTAATGAGTATTAATTGAAAAAGGAAACTTATGTGTTAACTAAGAAACTGAATAGGGACTCAACGTGGACCCGGCAGCTATGGGGATGAAGTGTGGCAACTGTGGTGAGATTTCAGAGAAGTGGCAGTACATCCGGCTGCTGGACAGCGTGGCCCTGAAAGGAGGCCGAGGCAGTGCCTCCATGGTCCAGAAGTGCAAGCTGTGTGCACGGGAAAACTCTATTGACATTTTGAGCAGCACCATCAAGTCTTACAATGCTGAAGACAATGAGAAGTTCAAGGCGATAGTGGAGTTTGAGTGCCGGGGGGCCTTGAACCAGTTGACTTCCAGACCCAGGCTGGGTTTGCGGCTGAAGGTGTGGAGTCGGGGACAGTCTTCAGTGACATTAATCTGCAAGAAAAGGACTGGACGGACTATGATGAAAAGGCTCAGGAGTCTGTGGGGATTTTCGAGGTCACCCATCAGTTTGTGAAGTGCTGAACTATCTGCCTACAAACTTGCCTGTAAGAATTAAGGAGAGTCAAAGTTCCCCGAGCAGCAGTTCCCATGGAGGCTTCTCATCTCTGCTCTCCGGCACGTGTACCCAGCCCTCTCAGACTGCATGCCAGGGTTTGCCACAGTTCCAAGTCCCACCAATAAAGCCCCTGTTGGTGCCACAGTGCTATGTGAAGGTGGTCTGAGCAATACTCCCTCCACAAATACGAATGGACTCTGGAGGTCTCTGCTTTCTAATCCCTACTCTGTACCTGATCCAGTTTGCACACAGCTTATATAAAGGCTCTTAAGAAATAGGTAGGTCAGCCTCCATGATCACAGGCATGAAAGCCCATGGCACAAAGGGCAGAGAAGCCTATGGAGTGCAGCTGTGAACCCAGTAGCTCCAAACTAAAACACTCCCTGATCAATGGCCCTCCAGTAAATCCAGCCACCTCTGTTAGCTGCTCATTTCACACCCTAGAGCCCGCTTCAGAGACCCGTAGGCCACCCCTGGCACATATCCATCCACTCCACAAAATCCCTGGCTGATGGCTCTGTTTCACTGGCTGTGATAGAGTACTCCCAACATGAAAGTTGTTCCTTCTGTGGACTCAGCCTCTGGGTCCCTGAAGCACCTACTGCTGGTCCCAACACATCCCCTGTTCTGCTTGCAGACAACTCTTGAAGTGAAGACGGCAATCATGGCCTGTTAAGTCTTGTGCAACCAAAGATCCCCCACACAGCAGACAGAGCTGTTGAGCCAGTACTAGGCAATGAGTATGCTGTGCCTGCATACCTGGGAAAACACCATTTGGAAAACCTGTTTGCACACACTATTTCTCCAATATTCTACTGGAGCAAAAAAGAAAAAGATTGTATTTTTTAAATTATGTATACTGTGTGTATTTATGTGTAGGTCTGTGGGTGTGAGTGCAGGTGCCTTTGGAGACAGAGGATGTCATCTCCCTTAGAGCTGGAGCTACACACTATTGTGACCCATCCGATGTGGATCCTAGGAACCAACTCAGGTTTTTTGCAAGAGCATTGCATGCTCTACACTACTGTGCCCTCATCTGTAGCCCATGTTTTCCCACTTCTGAGAGAATGAAATGGCATGCTGTTCCCAAAAAAAAAAAAAAAAAAAAAAAAGAAAGAAACTGAATAGGAAACTTATCTCTTTCAACTCAAGGATTAAAAAAGCTAAAATGGTAACAAATTTCTTATACAATAAGAAAAAAAAATCCTTTGTACCGGGCAGTGGTGCACGCCTTTAATCCCAGCACCTGGGAGACAGAGGCAGTCGGATTTCTGAGTTTGATGCCAGCCTGGACTACAGAGTGAGTTCCAGGACAGCCAGGGCTATACAGAGAAACATTGTCTTGAAAAACCAAAAAAAAAAAAAAAAAATCCTTCATTACTTCTATTGATATAAGAAACACCAAGACCGAGGTATATATTACAAAATAAAGTACTTAATTGGTTGGCTTACAGTTTCAGAACTTTAGTTCATTATCATTATGGTGGGGAATGTGGCAGCAGTCAAGCAGGTATGGTGCTGGAGAAATAGCTGAGAGTTTACATCTAATCTGAAAGTTTCAGGCAGAGGGAGACAGAGACAGAAACAGAGACAGAGACAGAGATACAGAGACAAAGAGGGTAGGGTGGGGTTGAAACCTCAAAGCTCATCTTTAGTGGTATACTTCTCACGCAAGGCCACCCTTTCTTTAACAAGAACATTCCTCCTAATTCTTCCTAAACAGTTCAACTAACTGGGAGCTAGGTATTCAAATATATGAATTTTGGGGGCAATTCTCATTTAAACCACCTTGTTTATTCATTATGTTTACATTTAAGTATAAATGAAAAGTCTTCAGAGAACTTTATTTTCAACATCATGTAATTAAAACTTGTACCATCATAGCATAGTAGTGTCAAGCCTTGGTGCCACTGCCTATCATGAGATGGATCCCAAGTTGGTGCTGTCTTTGGACTTCCTTTCCTTCAGTCTCTTCTCCATTTTTGTGCCTGCAGTTCTTTTAGACTGAAACAATTCTGAGTCAGGAATTTTCACTGTGGATTAGTAACCTTGTCCCTCCACTTGAGGCCCTTTCTTTCTACTGGAGGTGGACTCTTTGAGTTCCGTTTCCCCAGTGTTGGTCATTTTGGCTAAGGTCACCCCCAATTAGTCCTGAGACAACTCTTACCTCCTGGGACTCTGATACTTTCTTAAGGGTCCTCCTACCTCCCTCTCTCTGAGGTTGCAAATTTCATTCATTCTCTTGCCCCTCTGGGCTTCTCTCATGTCCTCTCCCCTTTCCCTCTGTCACCCAGGTTTCTCCCTACCTCTGCTTCTCCTGATTATTTCCTTCTCCCTTTGATGTTCTCTGAGAGCCACTTCCAGCAGTTGACTGAGACAGAAGCAGATACTTACACCCAAAAATTGGGCTGAAGTCAAGGAACTCTATAGTTGAGTTAGGGGAAGGATTAAAGAAACTGAAAGGGAGGGAGATCCCATAGGAAGACCAACAGTCTCAAATAAACCAGACCCCAGGGAGCTCTGAGAGACTGAGACACCAACCTTGAGCACACACAGGTCTGTGCGAGGACACTGGCACATATTTAGTAGAGGTGTGTCTGGTCCAGCCTCAAAGGGAGAAGAAAACTTAATTCTCAAGAGACTTGAGGCCCCAGGAAAGAGGGAGGCCTGATCTGGGGGAAAGCACCCTCTTAGAGGCAAAGGGTAGAGGAACTATGGGAGGAGAGGCTGAGGTGGGCAATGACTGGAATGCAAACAAGTAAAATAATTAAAAAACAAAAAGCAAAATAAAACAAAACAACAACAACAAAAAACTTGTACCATTCCCAATGCTGGTAACCTTCCACAATGAGAGAACTCATGAAATTTCAGCATTTTATTAAAAATGTTACTTGAGAACTCTGTTGCTATGGGGAAGAAGAAAATTTGGATTTTGATAAAATAAAGATATATAAAAACCAAATTGTTATTTTTTAATTTTGGTGCCAAGAATATTTGCAGAAATTACTAGATATAAAAGAAAAATAACAGAAAATATTTAAAGCAACATATCTACTTTATTCTTCATAATGAATGCAAAAAGATAGCAGATCAGTGTCTGTGATGAATATGTCATTATAGAATAAAAGTGAGTGGGCCTTATAGTGAGTTGCCTGTCACTATAGGGCTTAACACTGATTGCCTTTCCATGGTTTCCCATGTTATTCTCAAGAAGTACCTTTCCTGTGGTTTGTGGATTCAAGAAACTCAAGAAGAAAGAAGACCAAATGATATCCCCTAATAATTAGTGCCCGACTAATACAAAAGTAGAGGCTCATGACCATCCATTGGACTGAGCACAGCATCAGAAATGAAGCAGCTAGAGAAAATAACCAAAGAGCTGAAGAGGTTTGCACCTGCATAAGAGGAACAACAATATGAACTAACCAGTACCCCCAGAACTCTCAGGGACTAAGCCACCACACATGGAACAACCCATAGCTCCCACTGCATATGGAGCAGAGGATGACCTGGTTGGTCATCAATGGAGGGAGAGGCCCTTGATCCTGTGAAGGCTCTATGTCCCAGTGTAGAGGAATGCCAGGGCTAGGAAGCAGAGAGGATGGGTTGGTGAGCAGGGGGAGGGGGAAGGGAATAGAGTTTTTTTGTTGTTGTTGTTTTTTGTTTTTCCAGAGGAGAAACTGGGAAAGGGGATATCATTTGAAATGTAAATAAAGAAAATATCTAATAAAGTAAATAAATAAGTAATTTAAAAAATAAAATAAAATGTGCATCTCATGCTGAAATGAGCATTTTAAATTAAAAAAAAAAAGTACCTTTCCCTGTATCTTCCCCCACACCCCTCTGCCCTACAACAAGTTGTCTTTTCCTACCTCCCATTTTCCTGGGAAGAGATCAGTTAATTATTATAGTTAGAATTAACTATTCTTGGAAAAGGAAACTAAAACAATAAATATCTAAGCAGTCAATTTCACGTTTTACAAGAACCGTGCCACCTGGAGTTATCTGAAGCATAGCTCTCTCCGATGCCTCACCACTCCTCCATAGGTGAGATTTCAGCCTATAACACCCGGGTCCTTCTTAGAAGTGGGAAAAAAATACTCATGGGAGGAAATATGGAGATAAAGTGTGGAGCAGAGACAGAAGGAAAGGCCATCCAGAGACTGTCCCACCTGGGGATCTAGCCCATATACAGTTACCAAACCTAGACACTCTTGTGGATGCCAAAAAGTGCGTGCTGACAGGAGCCTGTTAAAGCTGCCTCCTGAGAGGGTTTGCCAGAGTCTGACAAGTACAGAGGGAGATGCTTGCAGCCAGCCATTGGACTGAGCATGGGGTCTGCAATGGACGAGTTAGAGAAAGGACTGAAGGAGCTGAAGGGGTTTGCAACCCCATAGGAAAAACAGCAATATCAACTAACCAGAGCCCACCAGAGCTCCTAGGGACTAAACCACCAACCCAAGAGTACACATGGAGCAACCCATGGCTCCAGTCACATATGGAGTAGAGGATGACCTTGTCAGGCATCAATGGGAGGAGAGGCCCTTGGTCCTGTGAAAGTTCAATGCCCCAGGGAAGGGAAATGCCAGGGATGTGAAGTGGGAGTAGGCATGTGGGTGAGTGGGTGGGTAGGTGGCTGGGAGAACATCCTCATAGAAGCGAGGGAAGGGGGTTAGGATAGGTGGTGTGCAGTGGGGAAACTGGGAAAGGAGATAACATTTGAAATGTAAATAAAGAAAATACCCAATAAAAACGAAACAAAACAAAAAAAAATCTCCAATTTATCTGTTTTACTAGTTTTTTTTCAAACATTTTCTTTCATCCATAACTTGTTCTTAAATCGTTCTTGCCTAGTAAGTAACTTGTGATTCAAGTTACAAATATATTCATGAATTTTATAAATATTGTGTTAAGTGCTTTGCATGAGTAAAAGGAACTGTTTCCATGTCACAAGTTTACTCATCCTATCACCTAAAATATTGTATAATTCTTAACAAGAATTGTTACTAAATCTTCAAGGAATACAAAAGAATGCATTTCTAAAAAGTCTTCACTTAGTTTCTCATGGAAATAGAAAACCAGAATTGTTAGCTGGACAGAGTTTATGATTGCAGCCTTGTGAAGTACATTAAATAGTTCTTTTCTAAATTAGATATTTTCTTCATTAACATTTCAAATCTTATCCCCTTTCCTGGTTTCCCCTCTGAAAACCCCCTACCCCCTCTTTCCTCCCCCTGATCACCAACCTACCCACTCCAGCCTCCTGACCCTTCTTTAACACTGACACTGTAATGGAAAACTAACTCAGACCCAGGTAGATGGGACAGGGTTCAGAAGAATAGACCACTTCACAACTCCAAGACATGCAATTGTTTCTACTGAGAAAGCACGGTCTGCCCTTTCAGTTAAGACAGGAAAAGCATCTCTCGAAGCATTCAGAGCACCTGTTACTCCCAGGCACTTCCTGCCTTGGAAAAGGGACATCACTACCTCAGAGCCGACACTCCCTATCTCAATTTGCTTATAATCATCTAACACAAATTTTTTTTTGAGAAGACAACTAAAAAAACTAAACCAATATTTCTGATGATATTGATGCAATTCATGACATGGGGTAGAAGGAAAGAAACATAGAAAATGTAATCAATAAATGAAGAAAATATATGCATGTATGAAGATTTTTTCTATGATAAGAATTTGCAATATTACTCTTAATTAGCACTTTTAAAATTTTACACTTAAATATATACTTTAGGTCTATCAAGAATTAATTCACATATTAAGAAGGGCCTTTGCATTCTATCCACAGAAAATATTGGAATTATTAGCTAAAAAAAAAAGCCATAGGAGAATAGAGTGATGGATAAGACTGACATTATAAAAATGAACAGCATGTTAATGTTTTAGGCAAAAGATGAGATATGTCAAAAGATTTAAAACATATACTTATTGTCAAAGGAAATCCAAGTTTGGCCTTCATTTAGGGCAGTGTAATCTCTATTTGAATTACTCAGCTCTTCCCTGATATAACGAACACAACTTTCCATAAACTATAGAGCATATCTCTTTTCGAAAAAAAAATTTATACAAACTAAATTTTTGCTCATAAAAATTTACATAATACCAACTATTATTCTGAATGTTTGCTCATTGATCAAATACTTGATTTTAATCAAAAGTGAAACTAAATATAAAATGGTAATTTGAATGTTCTTTAAGTATATGTTATGATACCGATAATCTCGATGAGAAAATTAAAGACTTACTTTAGTAATACTTTAAAATAGAATTATAGTTGTAGCTACTTGACAGAATTACACTTCTTTCCTAGAAACTGGTTCACCAACATTTCTCCAAGAATTCTCATTTGTGGTTGTTATATAATATGATGCTCAAGAAATGTCCAATATTCTGACTTAGAATTTTAAGTAAGCCTCCTGGTGCTGTGGGGTGAAATGCATGCTTTTGGTTCTGTGGAGTCGTTCTGTTATTCAGCTGCTAAATTAAAGCTTTTCCCCAAGGATGTATCGAATTTTCTTTATACAATGTCCACGTCCTTTTTAATTCTGTCTCTAAATTCTGAGACTTTGAGTTGCCCCTGATATTATGTTAAGAGTCCTATCCCTCAATGCTGCTTCTTCTCTGGCCATGATTTTCTGGATTAGTAGTTTAGATATTTTTGGTAAAGCATAGAATGTAAAGACTTTCTTAATATGTGAGTTAATTCTTCATATAGCTAAAGTACTGTATTCTTTTCTAAGAAAAGATGCTAACACCTTTTCAGTTCAGCTGCTTTGCCAACCGTGCACTCCGTGAGTACTTAGGGTCCATAATCCTTAGTTACAGAAGACAATTGTGAAATTAAATAAAAAACTCTAAAACACTGTTAATTCCTGTACCAAAATCAAACTAATAGATTCCATCTTAAGTAAATTCTCTTAAGAGAACAATTATTTATTTAACTCATTAGTAGAAAAATAGTTTGTCAATATTTCAGTGTTAAACTATAAAACATTTTGGCTGTGATTATAAGTAGAATTTTATATATGTGGCATTTATACAAATAATAATTAAACAGAGAAAAGAAGCAAATACAATCCTGAAACTCTCAGGACTCAATGGGAGGGACCTTAATTAAAATGCTGGACGTTAGGGAGAGGGAACTTGTAGAGCCCACCTCCAGCAGGAAGACAGGGCATCGAGTGAGGGAAGGGGTTGCCATCCCATAGCCACATTTCTAACCCATAATTGTTCCTGTCTGAAAGAACTACAGAGATAGAAATGGAGAGGAGCCTAAGGAAAAGAAAGTCCAGTGACAGGTCCAAAGTGGGATCCAGCTCATGGGGAGGTCCCAAGGCCTGATACTATTATTGAGGCTATGGAGAGCTCACAAAAAGGGACCTATCATGACTGCCCTCTGAAAGATCCAACAAGCAGCTGAAAGAGTCAGAGGCAAATATTTGCATTCAACCAATGGATAGAAGCAGCTGACCACTGTTGTTCAATTAGGGTAGGTTGAAAGAAGCTAAGAAGGGAGACCCTGTCTAAATTAATCTGAACTCAAGATCTCTCAAACACTGGACCACCAAACAGGCAGCATACACTAGCTGATATGAGGCCCACAACACAATACAGTAGAGGACTGCTGGGTCTGTGTTCATTCATAGATTATGCATCTAACCCTCAAGAGACTGGAGGCTCCAGAGAGTTCAGGTGGGGTGGAGAGTGGGAACATCCATGTGTAGACAGGGTGGTGGGCAGGATGTATGTGATGTAGAACAGTAGGATGGTGGAGGGGATACAATATGGAGTACAAAAAAAATAATTAATAAAAAAAGCAAAAAAAGTTTTTCATACACAAGATTTCAAACATGACTGAAATTTACACTGTGCAATGTATGAGAAAGCTCAGGGAATATATGAGAAAATAGAACCAATATAATTTATCAAATTTAATATAAACTCTGACTTTATAGTTATATAAGAAGTGTGCAAAATTAACATGGAAACTAGAGAATTTGCATATTATTCAGAATCACCTGAAAACCAGGCCAATACAAATGAAAAGATAGCAAGGATCAAGTAGGCCACTGGAGAGCATGGTGGGAGTAAATGGAGCAGCAAGTGCTTTATAATTTGACAATGCTCACGTTAACCTGCGAGTAATTTCCCTTTTATTTGCCAAAATACACTTAATACATTTAAAGGATGTTGGATTAAATTCAGGTAGTGCACATGGGAAATAATGACCTGAGAAAGGAAATGTAAATTAAAAAAAAATAAAACCAACTGAGTTAAGGCAAATTATCTTCATGTGGCAAATCACAAATCGCCAACTTAAAACAATCATCATACTAAGGGGTGAAGTCAGACTCATCAAATAAAATTAGAAACAAAGAATTACAAACCAAAGCACTATTATGGATACCAAGAAGTGATTGCTGACAGAAGCCTGTCTCCTGAGAGGCTCTATCAGTGCCTGACAAATACAGAGATCGATGCTCTCAGCCATCCATTGGACTGAACACAAGCTCCCCGCCCCTGCCCCCAATGGAGGAGCTAGAGAAAGGACTGAAGGAGCTGAAGGGATTTGCAGCCCTATAGGAGGAACAACAATATGAACCAACCAGTACCCCAAGAGCTCCAAGAGACTAAATCACCAACCAAAGAGTACACCGGGTGGGATTTATGGCTCCAGCTGCATATGTAGCAGAGGATGGCCTAGTTGGAGATCAATAGGAGGAGGGGCCCTTGGTCCTGTGAAGACTTGATGCCCCAGTGTAGGGGAACACCAGAACAGGGAAGCAGGAGTAGGTTGTTGAGAAGGGGGATGGGATTGGGTCTTTTAGTAGGGGAAACAAGGAAGGGGGATAGCATTTGAAATGTAAATGAAGAAAATATCTAATAAAAAAGGTTTGAAAAAAAAAAAGAAAGAAACAAAGAATCCTGTTCATCATAAGTAATATCCTAAAGTACTATCGAGAGGTTTATTGACAGGTGTGAGTGTCTTTGATAATGAATGATTTTCTGTGAAGACAGTTATTTCTTTGTAAAGAGGTAATTTGTCATTTCACAGAGAAGTCTAATATACATTGAATTATGATTTCAAAACATTAAGACAATATACAGTTTATTAAATAACTTCAGAGTGACAGAAACATAGGTTAATGGAATAGAATAACTGGTCAAAAAAATGAAACCTGTACATTTGAGTACTTGCAACATAATTTTGTTATCATTCACAATTAATCACTGAGAATGACAAATTCCATGGGAGCTGAGGATTTCAAGTTCAAGAAAGTTTTACTATGTGGTCACTTTATGGAGGGTTCTTTATGAAGAGTAAAGAATGATTTTAATAGAAAGCATAATAAATGCATATTTGGGGGTAAGTAAAATTCTTGTGTAGTCTGAAAGTAGTCTTCTCATCCCAGCGTATATGGAGAGGTTTCTCCACAGAACTACAATGCACATTGTGATGACATAACTGCCTGAGAAACAAAAGGCAAACTACCTGCTTCATGCTGTCCTTCTCTCATACAGTTTATTCTTTTACTGAAAAAAATTATATGTACAGTATTTTTAGACTTTGCTTTTCCCTCCCCTAATGTTTTCCAGATCCTTCCCATCTCACAACCTAACACAGCATTTGTTTCTCTCTCACTTTTAACAACAAATGGGCAAGCAAACCAAATAAATAATGAAAAAAAAGAAAGTATAAGCAAGTAACTCCACACACAGAGAGACAACCCACAAAAAAGTCACAACTGAAACCATACCTTAAGAAAGAAAAAAAGAGTTCTTTGTTTTCTTTTAAACAAAGTTAACTATGCTTTCCATCACATGGTCCATTTGTCTATACCTACAATTGGACTGGAACTAAAGCACCAGTCCCAAGACCAGGGCAGCCATGAGGTAAAGCACCCCTTCCTACTGGGTCACTCTCTTCACTGAAAGTGTCTTCAGGAAGTTAGAGCAGAGCAGACAATGGCCGAGCAGAGTTGATTCCCATCCCCAAGGAGACTTGGAAGTCTTCTTGTGCAAAATTGGAAGTGCAAAACCCTGCTTTTGTTTCTTCACTTACTGTGGATTCTAAACACTGACTTGTCCAGGTGCCCTGGGTTGATGATTATGAATTCAGAACTTTCTTCAGCTTTTAAAGTATCATATTAAAGAGATTACAATACAGAGAAACTTTTCAGAGAATATGACTGAACAAAAATGAGATATAAGCCTTACACAAAAATCACTTCCATCAAGTCTCAACTAAATAAGTATCAGAAAAATATTCTCCACAGACCCACAGCAAATAAAACAAGAGAGGAAATAATAAATTAAAGATGAAAAAATCAATGTTCCTAGCATCTAAAATATTTATAATATCCACTTCTTTAGATACAAAAATAACTATTTAGATAAGTGAGAAGTTCAATAAAATACTGTTCATATTAATAGGGAATTTTGTTAAATAATATAAATTCAGCTCAACTCAGGGTTAGAGCTATGAAAACTTAATACCTTAATAATTGAAATAATCTAGAAATAAAATTCTTTAAAAGAATTTCTCTTCAGATTTACTTAGAACCATAGATTGAATATAAAATATGCAGGGCACATTCCCCAGTGAATTTTTACATGTCCATTATAAACATATTAAGTAGGATATTTTTCAAGGGATGTATATGCATTCAGGTGCCACCTAAAATATTCTTCAACAAGAATTTTCTCTCCTTAACCTTTGAATCTTATTCTTTAGGAGCTAAGACTTAAATAAACCTTGATGTTTATAGTCATTGAAGATTCTCAATATGATTCACTATATATTTCTGTATCATCTTAAGGATATTGAATATCCTGATCTAGGAGAAAACATTGTGTCAAAGTCCTAGATAGAATGATTTAACACTGACATTAAATGATCATTATAGTAGAAAATTAATTATCTATGCTATACTATAAAGCAATGCATTTGAAATTATTTGTTTTGTCTACAGATTCAATGCAATCCCCATCAAAATC
This sequence comes from Montemys delectorum, assembly GCA_019843815.1. NCBI lineage: Eukaryota > Metazoa > Chordata > Mammalia > Rodentia > Muridae > Montemys > Montemys delectorum. The sequence goes on from JADRCD010225922.1 coordinate 15,464, forward strand.
CCAACCAATTCTTCATAGAGTTAGAAAGAATAATTCTCAAATTCATTTGGAGTAACAAAAAAAAAAAAAAAACAGGATAGTGAAAACTATTCTCAACAATAAAAGAACTTCTGGGGGAATCACCATCCCTGATATCAAGTTGTACTACAGAGCAATTGTGGAAAAACAACAACAACAACAAAAAAAAAAA